>ML319045.1:772-30885 GCA_005239505.1 Nicotiana paniculata
GAGTGGGTCTAGTAAATTATCATAATTACTTGAGAGAGATTTATGGTAGATAGATTGTTGGTGATTGATAGAGACAACTAATCAAACTATAGGAAGTATCCGAGAAGGAAGTTCACCAACGGGGGAAACCATAGCCTTAGACCTTTATCATAATTGTTTACAACATATTGTTAGTAATTGTTTGATGTTATTATTGTCAGTAGAATTAGTAAAACATCACCAATTTATATTCAAAAAGTCTTGAGAGAATTGATTGAGTAAAAGTTGTGTATTCTAAGGACTTGATTTGATACGTAAATTCCCTGTGGGATCGACTCTGGGCATAATACCCCAGATTATATTTGCAACGCCCGCTTAGTCTTTTATAAGACATATTTGAGCGTGATCAACTTCCAAGCCCTTCCGTTGACTCCAACGGACGCATGACGCTCCGAAACTACCACATAAATGACAAGGCAATGAACATTCATCCTAATACTCACAACAAGTTCAAATTATATACTTTCCCAACCCCGCTCAGTGAAATGACCAAAATGCCCTCGGGCCCACGTGCCCGGAAATTCAAAATTTCTCGAAGATACGTTCTACCCATAGCCTTACTAACTTAAATATATAATTTAATCAAATATTCATGCAATTTGTGGCTAAAATCCGCATTTTCCATATTCTAGGTTTTCTTCAAAGTTTCCCAATTTTCCTACCAATTTCATGTATTTGACCTTAGAACCAAGTAGAACAACTTACCTCTTGATGCTTGGTGAAATCCCCCTTGAAAAGCTCTCCAAAATTGCCTAACCCAAATGAAAAATGGGAGAGAAATGGCTCAATTCCGATTTTAAAACATTCTGCCCAGGCACATTTTCGCACCTGCGGTCCAATAGCAGCTCATGCGGCTCCGCACCAGCGGAAAATCCATCGGAAGTGTGGCTCTGACTCACCCCAGCAAAAATCCTGCTCCTGCAATCCCTCTTCGCACCTGCGATACCGCAGGTGCGAACAAACTCCCGCACATGCGGTCCCTCAGCTCCAGACCCAAAATCTCGCACGTGCGGCCAAATCATCGCAGGTGCGGTTACACCAGATGACAACAATTCTTAATTTCTTCGAATTTCAAATCATGATCCGTTAACCACCCGGAATCCACCCGAGACCCCGGGACCCCGTCCAATCATACCAACCTGTCCCAAAATATAACACGGACTTTCTCGAGCCCTCAAATCACGTCGAACAACGCCGAAATCATGAATTGCACTCAAATCCAGTTCTTTAAGAACCTATCAAATCACGCCCGATTGACCTCAAATTTTGCGCACAAGTCATATTCAACATTACGGACCTGCTCCAACTTTCGGAATTGCATTCCGACCTCTATATCAAAACTTCCACTCACGGTCGGATTTCCTAAAAACCTTCAAATTTCTATCTTTAGCCAAATGACTCCAAAATGACCTACGGACATCCAAATTCACTTCCGATCGCGCTCCCAATTCCAGAATCACCATACGGAGCTATACCCAGACTCGGAATCCAAAACGGACATCAACCTCACTGATATGCACTTCAACCCCAAATTCATGAAATCCTTCTAAAATGCTAACTTCCATAATATACGCCGAAACGCTGCCGTGTTATCCAAAACCCGATCCGGACATACACCCAAGTCCGAAATCATCATACAAACCTGCTGGAACCTTCAAATCCTGATTCGGAGATCGTTTACTCAAAATTCCAATCTTAGTTGATTTCTTCAACTTAAGGCTTCTGAAATGAGTATTTCCTTTCCAAATCAATTCTAAACTTCCTGAAATTCAATTCCGACCATGCTCACGGTTCATAATACCTGAAATAAAGCTGCTCACGACTTCAAACCGCTGAACGACGTGCTAGAACTCAAAATGACCGGTCGGGTCGTTACATTCTCCCCCACTTAAACCGATGTTCGTCCTCGAACGTGCTAAGACCTTCTCTAGAGTTACCTGAAATCACTGTTTAACATCTCGGGCACCTTCCCGTGCTACCATAACCCAGTCGAGCACAATAGCTTGATCAAATTTGGAGATTTCTTCTTTATCCATATAATAAGCTCTGAATTCATTCAAACACCTGAAATTTCTCTAGTCAGGCCTAGTTTCAATATATATATAAGTACTGCATCAACTAGCACACGATATACCAGATCATAACTGCATACCCTTGCTGAATCGGCACCATGCACCGGATAACTTATCGTCTGACCACAACGACGCTCCCTGAACCTTATTAGCCAAGGTCCACAAATCTGATGCTCCTGATGCACCTCATAAAGATTATACATACATCCTGCTATAATGCTGGCGATACAACCACAACAGAGGGAATGCGCAGAAATTCACACTCAACTGCAGAGTTAACAATCCTTGAGTACCTTATCTTGACTAGAATCGTCACTTTCCTTATGAACCTGAATGATGGTGTTTTTTCTTTAATATACACTTCACATAACCTTATCACACTAATCTCTGATCCGATAATCGCGTCTCACCCCACACGAACTGCTCAGACAGCAAGTCACCCCAAACATGGCTAACAGCCTCACATGATATCGCATCGCCCAATAGGCCATAACTCGAACATGATAATAAGAAACGACTCAGGACGGAACTACTCAGCTCATGCAACTGATATGAATTCTTACCAGAAAATAGGAAATAAAACACAAGAAAAGAAATACATATTAAACATTCTCATCATCACACTGTTGCGGCGTGCGACCCGTTCCGAATAACATACGCGTGGCGACGTGCCACCCGATCCACACATAAAATTTACATAAGCAGATATATATATACGGAGCTAATTCGCTCACTATTACGAATTAGTGAATAACGATCACAAGCACGCTAAGTGCATAATACCTTCCTGGCAAGACTGATAAGCCATAGGCTACAAAGCTCAAGCACAACTGAGGTGTGATATATATACATATACTCTGGATCTCAAGAGCTACCCTGCTCACATAATATCCCCGCTACGCAGGACCTGTACACATGAGAGATTACCAAGTTGTTTCACAACTAGTACGGCACCATCACAATAACATATAAATTTGACGAAGACGGAACAACACCAGTTGTTCTAATACCTTTCCATGAAAAGCACTCCACTGAAAGGAACATGCCTGGCTCATACGAAGCCCATAATCATATATAAATCTATCCACAAACATCGAGCTACCTTGCTCGTACCAAACTTAGCTATTAGATTTTACCTATGTCCACATTAACCCTACTTTTTCTCATAATACACGAGAAAAACCGTCATCACCGGGACTAACACCCCATAATCCATAATCAACCGAATTGAACGCCCTCCAGGCATAATTCTCAATTGAGCAATATTGCACTTCTTCATACTCAGTCCAAATCTGAAATCCATTAAGTGACCACAGGTCACACTTTCTACAATCTTTTCGCGGTCATGCTTTCACGACCTTCCACACAAGGCAACAAGTTTACCCATCCATAACACCTACCACACTAAGGCCGCAAGACACATCAAGAACCCATGACCAGGGTACAAAGCTTCTTTCACCGAATATCAAATCTCAGGTGATACTGAAGATAACACCAGCTTACACTGAACTTTCAAGTCACTTGGACTTGCTCTTCCGAGCTCATGACATCCTTATAACATCGAACCTAAATCTCGATTCCAGCTACATACTGCTTCCTGCACTTAACATACCAACATGAGGTAGCACAAGAATTCCATCGTAACTTTCGAACCACCAATAGGTGAACACTTAATCATATAGAAACTTTTTACTTAACTCAATTCGAGAGTACCATCTCATCACACGAGTGAATTCCCATTATCACCCAAATCATGCAAATCTTAAGTGGTAGTCTATACCACCATAACCCTTTCGGGATCTACCTATACCTGACAGGCTATAGCACTCAAGTGCTCCCACATAGAATCCGTTTCGGCGATCGACAAGCCCCGCACACACCAGCACAAACCACATGCATAACCAAATCACATCAAAGGAACCGATCACTGCCGCAAAAATGTGCCATTTCAACCATGTCTAATCAATTTATTTTCTTTTAATCATCTTTAATTGCCTCAGGAATAATGAAAACTTCCTTTAAACCATAGCAAACTCAACCCTCACTCATCCCGAGTGACCTTGATTCACGAGACCATGCTGCCCAAATCCCGCAACCCGTCTCATAACCTTCTGATAATCTTTCTTCAATCCGGAGTCTATTTCTCTCACTCCTCCAATATTATCATGCATGTTGAAACATATCATAGAACATTCCAACCATCATCCTCTTTCTCAGGAATTATTCTGCAAAACCTCGATTCTCAACCATATTGCTGCCTGAAATCTTTAATTGCCGCATTCTTAACTTTTGAACTCACTAATACCGCTATTGAGAGTCACCCACTCTGACTGGCCCCGAATACAATCACCCCAAGGCCTTCCTAGCACAGGAACACCTTTTTCAATGAAACACATGACTGAGTCACTATCCTTACAACTCGTCCATGCCTTAAGCATAAATTCTGAATCTTCCAAAGCCCAACCCTGACCTGACAAGGCCAACTTTTTCACATATTCATCAAATCCCACGCACAATTACCATTTTAATCCTTTTTCCTTGGCTGAAATAACTTGCCTACACGCCGACAATCCTCAACCCCATGCGAAGACAATCCTACAACCCAACTGCAGATGGTGGGACTCCCCCACTTATCCTGAAGCTACTCCTTGCACCACTCTAGACCCTGCTGAGATCCTTCCTCCTCTAATAACACGATCTTGCTCAACCAATCCATCCAGATCTTCCAAATTCTCTTGCTAGAACTCCCTAAATACTCGAACTTTCTAGCATCATTCCCACATTCTAACTCCTACTGACTAGCCACTAGGACCCCTCACAGAACCTGCCAACCCCGCCATTGCTAACCTGTCCCCAGAAGACAACCCACCTGTGGAAATCACTCGCGGACACCTTCCAACGACGCTGAAAGTACGCTCTCTGCGACTTCATACCCCATTATATTCCCTGCTTCATTTACCAGCTTACTAGTCCGTCCCCATCCTATGCCCTGCTTCACCACGACTTCAAGCTCTCCGAAGATTATCTTTCTCTTGCTGCCTTCGTTATCAACACTTATCTGGTGCTGAACCACCGTACCTCACGATCTCTGCCAACCGTTTTCTTCCATACTTCTTCTCGATACTTTGACCCCACGAAATCGAAGAAACTATAGCACCGACAAACTTGACACATTCCATTTGATCAATGACAACGACTACACATCACAGGTGCATACCTCATCTCACTTGAAGAGACCAAGTCTACTACTTTATCAATCCCAACCGGACCATTCATAACCCAAAATACCCTTCCTCTGCCGGCACAATAGCACTGAAATCTCGAAATCACACTTTGAGGAAACCTCCCTTCAAACCGTTCACCTTCCCCAACATACGGGCAAACATTCTATCATCATAACGACACTGCGCGACGATCAATTGCAAACATCATCACTACCTGAGCACAGCCTTAAGGCTCCCAGAAACACAGCTACTGAGCTGAAACAACATATTACCCTTTCACAGGGCCATAACAACAACCACGACTATTTACACATGGAAGCATCTCGAATTACATTCGTAGCACCATTCCCATTCCTCAAATTCCCGATCCATAGCAAATGCCTTGCAACGTGTAAGATTGAGTAGGAATGAACATAGGAATAAGCCTCAAAGGAATCAACTCGCACGATGAAGAATTAAGAAGGGAAGTACTCCTAACAGCCTTGTAGCCTCTCGAAGATAAGTATAGACGTCTCCGTACCGATCCGCAAGACTCTACTAGACTTGCTCATGACTCATGAGACCTACGGGAACGTTAGCGCTCTGATACCATGTTGTCATGACCCAAAATCCATAGGTCGTGATGGCGCCGGACACCACTGTCAGGCAAGCCAAATCCTTAAATTAATTGAATATATTCGTGTTTTAACATTTTCGAAACGGATAGCTTTTCTTGCATTTCATAATCAAGTAAGTAAATTTTTGTAAATTAAATATGACAGCAAATAAATTCTGTTATTTATAAACAGTGATCTAGAATTTACAATTAAACAATTATCCCAATACATATCCCAGAACCCGGCGTCACAAGTACATGAGCTATTTCTAAGAATTTTACAAATATTACAAAGGCTGTTTGAAACAACTGGACAAGGAAATTTAAAATGAAATAAATACAGTATGAAGGCTACTCTGTCAGCTGCGGATCGCCTCTGGAAGATGCAGCTCACCTGAATCTCCAAATCCTCCACCTTTTCTATGTAAGTACATGTGCAATAAAATGCACAGCAAGTGTAGTATGAGTACAAAATCAACGTGTACTCAGTAAGTCACCCGCCTAACCTCAGAGAGGTAGCGACGAGAGGTCAATTTAGAAACTTACTAAAGGTCCATTTAAGATATTTAAGAGTGACACGAAGCAAGGTTTTTTTTTATCATAGGCAGTTTATAAAAAAGGATTTAAACATCCTTCAGTTTCATTCATATTTAACACTTTATCTCTTCGTCATATTCACAATTAATCAACATGGTGATTTAATCAGATAACTATAAATCAACGGAAGTAACAACTTCTTTCAAAAAGTCTTTTTAGCAACTTTAAGTCTTTGATATTTCAATCGACAAATTTAACATTTCAGGCCAATAATCAGGCAAATCTCATAGCAACTACGCAGCAAATATCATGCGCAAGAAAATGCCGAGGGTCGAATGGCGCGGACCAACAATAATAAACTGTGCACTACCGAGGGGTCGACCGGCTCCAACCATAGATGCATCTATCTGCCCTGCTCGCGAATCGATCATGCGACGCAGTTAACATAATACGGCTAGCCAGCTCGCGAATAATACATGTGACTCAGGTGCTCATATGAATACATACACAAATACCGGATCCTCCTGCTCGTGAATCACTCAAGCGATTTACGCACCCAACATTTCACATATCCACACAATAAATTCATATTTTTATCAAGAAAACTGTTTTTCTCAGGAATGTGGAAAAATCTTTATTAAAAGAAATATGAAATATAGGTTTTGAAATCTTTGTTTTTGAAACTCATTTGTCAAATGTAGTGATACTCCAGGATACAATCCAGTCCAGGTACATACATATTCACAACGAAAACAAATTCTCTTTTTAGGAGATTAAAAATATGATCTCTAGCTTTCTTTTAAACATTTAATTACGTTTTCGGTCATATTAGCAGTACAATGATACAGGCAGGGTTACATGTACACACATAAAGCATGCTAGTGGGTCCTAGGCTACCCGGACATGGCATAATAGTAGCTACGCATGGACTCCCCTCACCTCGTGCGTACGTATCCCCCTAAGATAATAGCATGTAGTGAATTATTTCACCTAGGGGGACGATTATCCCTCACAAAGTTAGAAAGGAGACTTACCTTGCTCCGAAATTCCAACACCGGCTTCCAAGCCCTTCCGATGACTCCAACGGACGCATGACGCTCCGAAACTACCACATAAATGACAAGGCAATGAAAATTCATCCTAATACTCACAACAAGTTCAAATTATATACTTTCGCAACCCCCCAATGAAATGACCAAAATGCCCTCGGGCCCACGTGCCCGAAAATTTGAAATTTCTCGAAGATACGTTCTACCCATAGACTTACTAACTTAAATATATAATTTAATCAAATATTCATGGTAAATTCGTGGTTAAAATCCGTATTTTCCATATTCTAGGTTTTCTTCAAAGTTTCCCAATTTTCCTACCAATTGCATTTCTTAATTTCTTCAAATTTCAAATCTTGATGACCCGATGCCCCCGGGACCCCGTCCAATCATACCAACCTGTCCCAAAACATAACACGGACTTTCTCGAGCCCTCAAATCACGTTGAACAACGCCGAAATCATGAATCACACTCAAATCCAGTTCTTAAAGAACTTAGAATTTCAAACTTATACATCCGACGCCGAAACCTATCAAATCACGCCCGATTGACCTCAAATTTTGCGCACAAGTTATATTCAACATTACAGACCTGCTCCAACTTTTGGAATCGCATTCTGACCTCTATATCAAATCTTCCAACTCCGGTCGGATTTCCTAAAAACCTTCAAATTTCTATCTTTAGCCAAATGACTCCAAAATGACCTACGGACATCCAAATTCACTTCCGATCGCGCTCCCAATTCCAGAATCACCATACGGAGCTATTCCCAGACTCGGAATCCCAAACGGACATCAACCTCACTGATATGCACTTCAACCCCAAATTCATGAAATCCTTCTAAAATGCTAACTTCCATAATATACGCCAAAACACTCCCGGGTTATCCAAAACCTGATGCAGACATACACCCAAGTACGAAATCATCATATGAATCTGCTGGAACCTTCAAATCCTGATTCGGAGATCGTTTACTCAAAATTCCAATCTTAGTTGGTTTCTTCAACTTAAGGCTTCTGAAATGAGAATTTCCTTTCCAAACAAATTCTAAACTTCCTGGAATTCAATTCCGACCACGCTCACGTGTCATAATACCTGCAACAAATCTGCTCACGACTTCAAACCGCTGAACGACGTGCTAGAACTCAAAACAACCGATCGGGTCGTTACAATAAGTGAACTCAATCACGCTCCCTCTCAAGGCAAACAATAAACATAAATCAATAACAATATCAACAAGGCATTATATAAGCCTAAAACTACCCGGACATAGGCATAGCTAGTAGCCACGTACGGACTCTCGTCACCTCGTGCGTACGTAGCCCCCACAAATAGAAGCAGATAACATTTTAGTCCACCTATGGGGTTAATTCCCTCTTACAATGTTAGAAAGGAGACTTACCTCGCTCTGAAGTTCCATAACCGGCCCCCAAGCCCTTCCGACAACTCAATTCGATGCACAACGCTCCAAAACTAGTCAATAATCATGAAAATTCATAAATCTATGCTCAATTACTCATAACAATCCAATTTATAACAATTCCTACCCTAATCGCAAAGTCGATAAAAATCACCCTCAGGCCCACGTGCCCGGATTCCGAAACTTTTCGAAAATAAAGTTTACCCATAACCTCATGAACTCAAATATATAATTTCCCAATTGCATTCCCAAATTTGTGCCCTAAATCCAAAAATATAAATTTCTATGTCTTCTACCCAAAAACCACAATTTCCATGTTCAAATCCATATGAAATCATGTATTTAACTTAATACTTGCAAGAAATACTTACCTCATAGAAGATAATGAAATCCCCTCTCTTCAAAGGCTCCAAGATTGCCCAACCAAGTGAGAAATGAGTGAAGAAAGGCCAAATCCCATCTTAAAATACATACTGCCTAGCGATTCTTCGCACCTGCAGTGCACCAGCTGCACCTGCGGAATTTCCATCGTAGGTGCGGTTTCCCTCAAGCTCGGCGAATTCCGCTTTTGCGGATTAACTTCCGCACCTGCACCCCCAGGATGCCTCTCTCGATCTCACACTTGCGACTCTTCTTCCGCAGGTGTGGTCCCGCATTTGTGACGAAATGACCGCATCTGCGGTCGACGCCTACCCAGCAAAATTCCGCATCTGTGAGACTTTTCTCGCTCCTTCGAAGCTCGCACCTGCGGCCCTCTTCACGCAGGTGCGACCACACCAGATGCTCAGCTGCAGCAGCCCTTCCTCGGACTCTATTTTTGACCCGTTAACCACCCGGAATCCACCCGAGGCCCTTGGGACCCCATTTAATCACACAACCCAGTCCCAAAACACATTACGAACTAAGTCGAGCCTTTAAATCTCATCAAAAAATGCAAAAATCATGAATCACGCCCCAATCCGAACTTGATGAACTCAAGAACTTCAAACTTCTTCCTTCGATGCTGAAACCGATCAAATCACGTCCGATTGACCTCGAATTTTTCACACAAGTAATATTCAACATTGCGGACCTACTCCAACTTTCAGAATCAAAATCTGATCCCGATATCAATAGTCTACTTCCGATCCAATTCCTCCAAAACCTTCGAATTTCTAACTTAGCCAAATGACTCTAAAATGACCTACGGACCTCCAAATCCATTTCCGATCGCGCTCCCAATACCAGATTTATCATATGGAGCTATTCCTAGATTTATAATCCCAAACGAACATCGATAACATTGAAATGCAATCCAACCCAAATTTAAGAAATTCTTCCAAAAATCCTAACTTCCACAATAGGCACCGAAACACTCCCGGGTCATCCAAAACCCGATTCGAACATACGGCCCAGTCCAAAATCATCATAAGAACCTAATGGAACCTTTAAATCCCAATTTTGAGTTTGTTTACTCAAAGATCCGACCTTAGTTGATTCTTCCAACTTAAAGCTTTCGAAAACAAGAATTCACTTTACAATTCAACTCCAAAATTCCTGGAATTCAATTCCGACCATGCAAACAAGTCATAATACCTAAAGTGAAGCTCCTCATGGCCTCAAACTGCTGAACGACCCACTAGAGCCCAAAACGACCGGTCGGATTGTTACAAATATGTTCATGGAACTGAACATCCCTAGACACAAAACAAGTTTTGCAGACAAGATTGTATAGTTTGTAACCCTTCCTAGCAAAGGGATATCCTAGAAAGACACAAGAAATAGACCTAGGGTCAAACTTGTCCCTATGAATCTTAGGATAACATAGCATAAGCAGCCAAAAGTCCTAAGGTGAGCATAGGATGGGGCAGAACCATAAAGCAATTCAAAAGGGGTTTTATTCTTTAAATGCGGAGAAGAGAATCTGTTAATGAGATATGTGGAAGTTAAAATGCAGTCCCCCTAGAAAGAGATAGGGAGTTTAGATTGAAATAATAAAGCTCTAGCAGTCTCAAGTAAATGCCTATGCTTCCTTTCTACTGCACCATTTTGTTGTGGACTATGGGGACAGGTGGTCTGATGAATGATACCTTAAGTAGAAAAAATGTGGAACCAATTGAACTAGAACCTAGCTCAAAAGCATTATCACTTCTAACTATTTTAACAGAAGTATGAAAGTGAGTTTCAACCATAGCAATGAAAGCTTTAAGTAAATCAAAAGTATTGCTCTTAGCACCCATCAAGTGAGTCCAAGTAGCTCTAGAGTAGTCCTCCACAATGGTGAGAAAATACTTTACATCATGGGAAGTAGGAGAGTGATAAGGACCCCAGGTGTCAATGTGAATTAATTGGAAAGGAGTAGAGGAGTGAATAGTCCTATCACGAAAAGGAAGTCAGGTCTTCCTAGATAGAGGGAAAATAGGACAAGTAAATGATTGTTTAGAGGAAAAAGAGGGACTGAGAACAGAAATCCCTTTCATTCTAGAGAATGGTATATGAAAAAGTCTAAAATGCAAAAATATCCATTTTATTAGAAACAGTAGGTGCAGAATTACAAGAAGAAGCAATAGAAGTACCAAAACCATTACATTTAGAAGAAGAAACAGAAAATACCAAAGCAGAATTGGGAACACATATTTCAGGACTAATCATGGGGACTTGGAGCTTGTAGAGTCCATTGTAAAGTTTACCAAGAGCCAGTGGCTTCTTCAGGGAAGGGCCCCGTAACACACATAAAACTTAGTAAAATGTGCAATGCCATCAAATTGATCAACCAATTGATGAACAGAAATCAGGTTGTATTGAAAACTAGGAACATAAAGGACATTGTGGAGAGTGAAATTGGGAAACAAAGTTAAAGAACTAGAGTTTGCCACTTTAACTTTGTAACCATTAGGAAGAGAAACAAGACAACGAACAGTACGATGTTGAATGTTGAAACGAAGATATTTAAGAGAGGTCATATGATCAGATGCCCCATAATCAATAATCCAATCAGTAATACCGACTTTGGAGAATAAAGCAGGATTAACAAGTACACTGTGAGTGGATACCCTACAAGCAAAATGTGTAGATGCCATGAGATAGTGAGAAGAGTCCGGAGTAACATGAGTTTGTTGCAGAAGTTGAATCAGCTGGAGCATTGGTCTTTTGTCAAAGCCAGGTGTGATGACCCAAAGGTCATCTCTCATTTTTACAAGTCAAAACAGTGTTCCGAGACCTTGAAAACCTCCTTTTATTTCACCTCATTTTGCATACACAGCTCAGGCGTATAGCCGGGAAGCTTTCATATGAAAAAACTGAGAAAAATGCTAGTTTTTCCTTTAAAATTGAATTTAAATTGACTTCGGTCAATATTTTGGGTAAACGAACCCGAACCCGTGATTTGATGGTTCCGGAGGGTCTGTAGGAAAATATGGGACTTAGGCGTACACCCAGAAATGAATTTTTGAAAGAAATTGTTTTACTGAAATTATAAAAGTTTTTAGAAATGTTTTTATGTTTGAAATTTATGGTATCGGGCTCGTGTTCTGGTTCCGGAGCCCGATACAGGTTCAATATGATATTTATAACATGTCTGTAAAATTTGGTAAGAAAGGAGGTCTTTTGACGTGATTCAGACCCACGGTTGTAAATTTTGATACTTTGAAAGTTTTGGAAGTTTTCTTTAATTCTCATGATAAATTCATTGTTTAAGATGTTATTTTGGCAATTTAATCGCACGAGTAAGTCCGTAGGATGTTTTTGAGGTTATGTGCATATTTGTTTTGGAGCCCCGAGGGATCGGGTGAGTTTCGGATTGGCGTCGGCGTATTTTTAGACTCAAAAATCTGGTGTTTAACTGTTGTTGCTGGTGTCCAGGGATTTTCCCTATAAGAACTCATGAGATTCCATGCGAACGCAATGCATACACAGGGAGGGGGGTTGGCTAGCATTGTGCAAACGCACCACACCAGGTGTGAACTAGAGTTTGTCACTTTAACTTTGTAACCATTAGGAAGAGAAACAAGACAAGGAACAGTACGATGTTGAATGTTGAAAAGAAGATATTTAAGAGAGGTCATATGATCAGATGCCCCATAATCAATAATCCAATCAGAAATACCGACTTTGGAGAATAAAGCAGGATTAACAAGTACACTGTGAGTGGATACCCTACAAGCAAAATGTGCAGATTCCATGAGAGAGTGAGAAGAGTCAGAAGTAACATGAGTTTGTTGCAGAAGTTGAATCAGTTGGAGCATTGGTCTTTTGTCAAAGCCAGGTGTGATGACCCAAAGGTCATCTCTCATTTTACAAGTCAAAACAGTGTTCCGAGGCCTTGAAAACCTCCTTTTATTTCACCTCATTCTGCGTACACAGCTCGGGCGTATAGCCGGGAAACTTTCATATGAAAAAACTGAGAAAAATGCTAGTTTTGCCTTTAAAATTGAATTTAAATTGACTTCGGTCAACATTTTGGGTAAACGAGCCCGGACCCGTGATTTGATGGTTCCGGAGGGTCTGTAGAAAAATATGGGACTTAGGCGTACGCCCGGAAATGAATTTTTGAAAGAAATTGTTTTATTGAAATTATAAGAGTTTTTGGAAATGTTTTTATGTTTGAAATTTATGGTATCGGGCTCATGTTCTGGTTCCGGAGCCCGATACAGGTTCAATATGATATTCATAACATGTCTGTAAAATTTGGTAAGAAAGGAGGTCGTTTGACGTGATTCAGACCCACGGTTGTAAATTTTGATACTTTGAAAGTTTTGGAAGTTTTCTTTAATTTTCATGATAAATTCATTGTTTAAGATGTTATTTTGGCGATTTGATCGCACGAGTAAGTACGTAGGATGTTTTTGAGGTTATGTGCATATTTGTTTTGGAGCCCCGAGGGCTCGGGTGAGTTTCGGATTGGCGTCGGCGTATTTTTAGACTCAAAAATCTGGTGTTTAACTGTTGTTGCTGGTGTCCAGGGATTTTCCCTATAAGAACGCATAGGATTCCATGCGAACGCAATGCATACACAGGGAGGGGGGTTGGCTAGCATTTTTCAAACGCACCACACCAGGTGCGAACGTGGAGCATAGGATCCTTGCTCTACGCGAATACACACAGGGGGATCCGAACGCATAACTTAGAGAGGGGGATGGGGGATGTGTAGGTTGTATACGGTGTGAACGCACCACTGAGGTCGTGATCGCGTAGGGTGGGGGAAGGGTAACTATGCGATCGCATAGGTCCTGTCGCGAATGCATAGGTCTAAATGCTGCCCAGTGATTTTTAAAAACAGGACCCATACGAGATTAAACCATAATTTCATAACTTCTTCTTCCAAACTCCAAATTGGGCGATTTTTGAAAGGGAACTTCACTACAAATTCATAGGTATGTAATCTTAGACTCATTTTCTTCCATTCCCATTAATACCATTACATTTTTAGGCCTAAATCATGTTCTTAAGCGTAGAAAATTAGGGATTTGGGTAGCGCTAGGGATTTTTGTATAATTGGAATTTAGACCTTGTTTTGGGGTTGGAATCCAATACTAATTACACATTCGGGCTCATGGGTGAATGGGTGGTCGGGTTTTGGTCCGAACCTCGTGTTTAGACCAAGCGGGCTCGAGGTCGGTTTTTGACTTTTTGGGAAAAATTATAGGAAATCTGTAATTAAGTAATTGAATTGAATTATTTAGCATTTATTGATGTTATTGAGTCAATTATTTATAGATACAATCGATTTGGAGTCGAGTTCAAAAGGAAAAACGGTGATTGAGGCGTAATTTTGGTCGTGGAAGTGGAGGTAAGTGTTTGGCCTAACTTTAGCTTGAGGGAATACGTGTTGAGTCTTATTTGTTATGTGTTTATACCATTTTCAATGTATAGGTGAGGTGACGAGTACCTATAGGTTGGTGTCAAGCATGCACGTGAGTCGGAAATTATGAATTATGTGATTTTCATTGATATTTACTGTGTTATAGCTTGAATTTCACTTTAGTGGTTGTTCATTCGGTGGAAATTCTTGGTAATGGAAATTGTTGAGTATTTGTTCGGTTAAGGGATCTTATGTAAAGATATGTACTTGAGCGAGATTGGTTATAGTTGTGTCCCTTGCCGGGATAGTGATATTTTTACTGTTGTTCCCTTGCCGGGATGTTATGATTTATGATTCATATTGTTGATTTTTCCTTGCTAAAATTTTACTATTTATATTGTTTGGGTGAGGAAGAGTGTAAAGCACGAAGGGTGATGTCGTGTATTGATTATTGTGAGGAAGAGTGTAAAGCACGAAGGGTGATGCCGTATATTGATTATTGTGAGGATAAGAGTGTAAAAGCACGAAGGGTGATGCAGTGCCATGTTATGATATTAAAATAACGAAGGGTGATGCCGTGCCATTTCTATTTATTATTTTGTGAGGATGAGAGTAAAAGCACGAAGGGTGATGTCGTGCACTGTTTTCTCTGTGATTTTTATCTCGTGTTGTTACTTAGATAATTGAATTGTTGTCTTATTTCGTTATTTCTGTTATCTGATATTGTTTTCCCCCCAGCATGTTTCCCCCTTTTCCCTTGTACTTAACTTGTTATTCCTGTTGATATTATTTCTTCGGAATGTTATTAAATTGCACAGATAATTTTGATTGTTGTGCCCTAGCCTCGTCATTACTTCGTCGAGGTTAGGATCGACACTTACTCAGTACATGGGGTCGGTTGTACTGATGCTACACCTGCACATCTTTTGTTGTGCAGATCCTGGACAGTACCCTTTGGACATTAGAGCTAGGAGGATGCCTTCAGTCCAGTCGGAGACCCCGAGGTAGTCCTGTAGGCGTATCCAGGCCTTGGCGTCCCCTTCTATTTCATTTGTATTCTGTTTTAGATATTCAAGAAACAGATGTATTTACTTTTGTTCCAACCCCTTACTTGTAGTATTCGTAGATAGTCCGTGAAAATATGACACCAAGTTGTGGGAGTTGTTATTATGGGTTTTGTGATAGTATTTAAAAAGGTTGTTAGATTTTGTTTCTTCCGCACTTTTATTACTGCTGATCTTGTATGTCACTAACTAATTGCAAAAAATAAAGAAATAATATAGAACAACTGGTAACGTTGGCTTGCCTAGCGGGTTCAATGTTAGGCGCCATCACGGTCCCGACAGTGGAAAATTCGGGCTGTGACAAGTTGGTATCAGAGCACTAGGTTGCATAGGTCTCACAATTCATAGACAAGCTTAGTAGGGTCTGAGGGATTGGTACGGAGACGTGTGTGCTTATCCCCCAGGGGCTACAGAGCTAGGAATGACTTCACATCTATTCTTCTCTGTCGTGCGATTGAATTCTCAATGCTAACTGAATTTTTACTCTATTCTCTCGCAGATGCCGAGAACACTTGCTTCTTCATCCACTGATCAGCAGCCCGAGCATCCCGTTGCAGCTCCTACGAGGTGCCGAGGATGAGGCCGAGGTCGTGCTGGAGGCCGAGGCAGTGGCAGATCTCAGCCCAGAGAAGCAGCCCAGTGGCGGAGCCTCAGGTAGAGTTTGTTGATGAGGTTCCTGGCCAGACAGTCCCGGTTGGGCCAACTCAGGTCCCCGAGGGGTTCATTTCCACCCCAGTACTTCAGGATGCTCTGGTCCGTCTAGTGGGCCTCATGGAGAGTGTCGCTCAGGCAGGTTTGCTTCCTGCAGCACCATCCATCTCTCAGGCTGGGGGAGGATCCCAGACTCCCGCTACTCGCACTCCGGAGCAGTTGGCTCCTCAGTTTCAGACTCCAGTAGCTCAGCCAGCTGGGGTAGTTCAGCCGGGTATTTTGGCTCAAACCGGTGATGGAGCAGCTATGTCTGCAGATGCTTTGTGGAAGTTGGACAGGTTCACCAACCTTTTCACTACTACTTATAGCGGTGCATCTTCAGAGGATCCCATGATTACTTAGACAGTTGCTATGAGGTTCTTCGGAACATGGGGATCGTGGAGACCAATGGGGTCGATTTTGCTATTTTCCGTCTTTATGGTCCCGCCAAGATTTGGTGGAGGGATTATTGCTGGACCAGACCAGCTGGATCTTCGCCTTTGTCTTGGGCCTAGTTCTCCGATTTGTTCTTGGAGAAGTTTCTTCCAGTCACCCAGAGAGAGGATCTCCGGAGGCAGGTTGAGCGTCTCCAGCAGGGTTCTATGACAGTTACACAGTGTGAGACCCGATTCATCACCTTGGCCCGACATGTTATCATGATACTCCCCACCGACCGAAAGAAGGTGAGGAGGTTTATTGAAGGGCTAGCTCAGCCGATTAGACTACAGATGGCCAGAGAGACAGGTAGTGATATTTCATTTCAGGAGGCGGCCAATATGTCCAGGCGAGTCGAGATGGTCTTACTGCAGGGTAGTGGTCAGGGGTCTGACAAGAGGCCTCGTCATTTTGGCCGGTTTAGTGGTGCCTCATCTGGAGGCAGGGATTCTTTTGGTAGGGGTCATCCTCCTAGACCCTTTCAGTCAGCACTCCAGGTATCCCGCAGTGCACCACCAGCTCCTACCAGTGCACCGCCGCTCCAGTGTTTTCAGAGTGGTTACTTCGGTCGGCAGGGACAGTTTTAGGGCCAGCAATCTCAGCAGCTGATATCTTGTTATACTTGTGGTGGCCCGGGGCACACTCCTAGATTTTTCCCCCGAGCCTCGAGTAGTTCTAAGCACCAGGGTTCCCGTGCTATGATTCCCGCACCAGGTGCTCCACCACCCCCTTAGCCAGCTAGGGGTGGAGGTCGAGGTTCCAGAGGTGGAGGAAAGACAGTTAGAGGTGGAGGTCATGCTACTAGAGGTAGAGGTCAGCCCGTAGTAGGTCGACCCAGGGATGTTCGGATTGGTAGGCCACAGCCCCGATATTATGTTATTCCCGCCAGGCCTGAGGCTGAGGCCTCCGATGCAGTCATTACAGGTATGGTTTCAGTTTTCAGCAGGGATGCTTTGGTTTTATTTGACCCGGGATATTCCTATGTGTCCTCATATTTTTCTCCTTATCTGATTATGCCTCATGATTCCTTGAGTACTCCTGCATATGAATCTACACCGGTGGGTGATTCTATTGTGGTAGATCGAGTCCACCGTTCATGTATAGTGGTTATCAGTGGTCTTGAGACCAGAGTAGATCTTCTACTCCTTGATATGATCAATTTCGATGTTATTTTAGGGATGGATTGGTTGTCCCTCTATCATGCTATTCTGGAATGTGATGCCAAGACTGTGACCTTGGCCTTGCCGGGAGTGCCTTGATTGGAGTGGAGAGGGGCTCCTGGCCATTCTTCCAGCAAGGTTATCTCATGTATGAAGGCTCGGCGCATGGTTGAGAAGGGGTGTTTGGCCTATGTGGCTTATGTTCGTGATTCTAGTGCCGAGGTTCCTTCTGTGGAGTCTGCTCCCATAGTCCGTGAGTTTCCAGAGATATTCCCTGCAGACCTGCCGCGTATGCCACCCGACAGGGATATTGACTTTTTCATTGATTTGGCCCGGGCACTCAGCCCATTTCTATTCCGCCGTATCGTATGGCCCAGTCAGAGTTCAATGAGTTGAAAGAATAGTTGGAGGATTTTCTTAATAAATGCTTCATTAAGCCTAGTGTCACGCCTTGGGGTGCGTCGGTGTTGTTTGTTAAGAAGAAGGATGGGTCGATGAGGATGTGTATAGATTATCGACAATTGAACAAGGTTACCATCAAGAATAAGTATCCATTGCCACAGATCGATGATTTGTTTGATCAGCTTCAGGGTGCCAAGGTATTTTCGAAGATCGATTTGAGATCCGGCTACCATTAGTTGAGGATTAGGGCATCCGATGTCCCTAAGATAGCTTTCCGCACTCGGTACGGGCATTATGAGTTCCTAATGATGTCATTCGGGTTGACAATGCCTCAGTAGCTTTTATGGACTTGATGAACCGAGTGTTCAGGCCTTATCTGGATTCCTTCGTGATTGTCTTCATTGATGATATTCTGATTTATTCCCGCAGCGGAGGAGCACGAGCAGCACCTTCGAGTCGTTCTTCAGACTTTGAAGGACAGTCAAATGTATGCTAAGTTTTCTAAGTGTGAGTTCTGGTTGAGTTCAGTTGCATTCCTGGGTCATGTTGTATCAGCAGAAGGTATCCAGGTGGATCCCAAGAAGATTTCAACAGTCAAGGATTGGTTTAGGCCCACATAAGCTACACAGCTTCGGAGTTTCTTGGGCTTAGCAGGCTACTATTGTCGGTTTGTGGAGGGTTTTTCATCTATTGCATCCCCGATGACCAGGTTGACTCAGAAGGGTGCCCAGTTCAGGTGGTCAGATGAGTGTGAGGCGAGCTTTCAGAAGCTCAAGACAGCCTTGACCACGGCACCGGTGTTGGTTTTGCCCTCGGGTTCAGGGCCATATATTGTGTATTGTGATGCATCTCGGGTTGGACTTGGTGCAGTGTTGATGCAGGATGGAAAGGTTATTTCATATGCTTCGTGTCAGTTCAAGATCCATGAGAAGAATTATCCAGTTCATGATTTGGAGTTAGCATCCATTGTTCACGCGCTAAAGATTTGAAGGCATTATTTATATGGCGTGTCTTGTGAGGTGTTCACGGATCACAAGAGTTTGCAATATTTGTTCAAGAAGAAGGAGTTGAATTTGAGGCAAAGGAGATGGTTGGAGCTATTGAAGGACTATGATATCACCATCTTATATCATCTGGGGAAGGCCAATGTGGTGGCCGATGCTTTGAGTAGCAAGTCAGCAAGCATGGGTAGTCTTGCTTATATTTCGGTAGGAGAGAGGCCACTTGCTTTGGATGTTCAGGCTTTAGCCAATTCGATTCGTGAGATTGGATGTTTCTGAGCCCAGCCGTATTCTAGCTTATACAGTTGCTCCTTCTTCATTATTTGATCGTATTCGAGACTGGCAGTATGGTGATCCTCATTTGTGTGTCCTCAGGGATACGGTCCGGCACAGAGATGCCAAGCAGGTTACAGCTTGTGATGATGGAGTTTTACGGATGCAGGATCGTATTTTTGTACTCAATGTGGATGGACTCCATGAATTGATATTAGAAGAGGCCCATAGTTCTCGGTATTCTATCCATTCGGGCACCGCAAAGATGTACCGGGATTTGCAGCAGCATTATTGGTGGCGGAGGATGAAGAAAGATATTGTGGCATATGGAGCACGGTGCTTGAACTGTCAGCAAGTTAAGTACGAGCACCACAGACCCGGTGGATTAATGCAGCAGATTGAGATTCCTGAGTGGAAGTGGGAGTGTATCCATATGGACTTCGTTGTTGGACTCCCACGGACTCAGAGGAGGTTCGATGCAGTATGGGTCATTGTGGATAGGCTAACCAAGTCAGTGCATTTCATTCCTGTGGAAGTTTCCCATTCTTCAGGGAGATTGGCAGAGATCTACATTAGGGAGATTGTTCACCTTCATGGTGTGCCCGTGTTTATTATTTCTGACCGAGGTATGCAGTTTACCTCGCACTTCTGGAGGGCAGTTCAGCGTGAGTTGGGCATGAAGGTTGAGTTGAGCACAGCGTTTCATCCTCAGACTGACGGACAGTCCGAGCGTACTATTCAGATTTTGGAGGATATGTTACGAGCCTGTGTCATTAACTTTGGAGGCTCTTGGGATCATTTCTTGCCATTATCTGAGTTTGCCTACAACAATAACTATCAGTCGAGCATTCAGAAGGCTCCTTATGAGGCATTATATGGTAGGCGCTATCGGTCACCGGTTGGGTGGTTTGAGCCGCGAGAGGCTTGGTTGTTTGGTACGGAGTTAGTGCAGGATTCCTTGGATAAGGTTAAGATCATTCAGGATAGACTTCGTACAGCATAGTATAGGCAGAAGAGTTATGTCGACTGCAGAGTTCGCGATTTGGCATTCATGGTTGGGGAGCGGGTATTGCTTCGGGTATCGCCCATGAAGGGCTTGATGAGATTTGGGAAGAATGGCAAGCTAAGCCCTACATTCATTGGTCCATTTGAGATTCTTGATAGAGTGGGAGAGGTGGCCTACAGACTCGCGTTGCCATCGAATTTATCAGCTGTGCATCCGGGGTTTCATGTGTCTATGCTTCGAAAGTACCACGGAGATCCAACCCATGTGTTAGATTTCAGCAGTGTCCAGTTGGACAAGGATTTGACCTATGAGGAGGAGTCAGTCGCCATATTAGACCGACAAGTTTGTCAGTTGAGATCCAAGAGTTATCCTTTGGTTCGTGTCTAGTGGAGAGGTCAGCCTGCCGAGGCAGCTACCTGGGAGTCTGAGTCCGATATGCAGAGTCGATATCCCCATCTTTTCCCAGATTCAGGTACTTTTCTATGTCCGTTCGAGGACGAACAGTTGTTTTAGAGGTGGAGAATGTGATGACCCAAAAGTCATCTCTCATTTTTAAAGTCAAAACGATGTTCTGAAACCTTGAAAACCTCCTTTTATTTCACCTTGTTTTGCGTGCGCAGCCCGGGCATATAGCAGGGAAGCTTTTATATGAAAACTGAGAAAAATGCTAGTTTTGCCTTTAAAATTGAATTTAAGTTGACTTCGGTCAACATTTTGGATAAACGGATCCGTACCCGTGATTTGACGGTCCCGGAGGGTCCGTAGGAAAATATGGGACTTGGGCGTATGCCCGAAATCAAATTCTGAGGTCCTAAGCCAGAGAAATGAATTTTGAAAAAAATATTTGTACTGAAATTATAAGAGTTTTTGGAAATTTGGTTATATTTGAAATTTATGATATCGGGCCCGTGTTCTGGTTTCGGAGCCCGGTACAGGTTCAATATGATATTTATAACATGTCTGTAAAATTTGGTATGAAACAGAGGTCGTTTGACATGATTCGGACCCACAGTTGTAAATTTTGATACTTTGAAAGTTTTGGAAGTTTTCTTTGTTTTTTATGATAAATTATTTTTTTAAGATGTTATTTTGGCAATTTGATCGCACGAGTAAGTCCGTAAGATGTTTTTGAGGTTATGTGCATATTTGGTTTGAGCCCCGAGGGCTCGGGTGAGTTTCGGATTGGCGTCAGATTATTTTTAGACTCAAAAATCCGGTGTTTAACTGTTGTTGCTGGTGTCCAAGGATTTTCCCTATGCGAACGCATGAGATTCCATGTGAACGCAATGGGTACGCGGGGAGGGGGGTTGGTTAGCACTATGAGAACGCACCACACCAGGTGCGAACGCGGAGCACAGGATCCTTGCTCTACCCAAATGCACACAGGGGGATGCGAACGCATAGCTTAGAGAGGGGGCTAGGGGTTGGGTAGGTTTTATACAGTGCGAATGCACCACTGATGTCGCGATTGCGTAGGGTGGGGGAAGGGTAACTAAGCTATCGCATAGGTCTTGTCGCGAACGCATAGCTCTAAATGCTGCCCAGTAATTTTTAAAAACAGAACCCATACGGGATTAAACAATAATTTCATAACGTCTTCTTCTAAACTCCAAATTGGGAAATTTTTGAAAGGGAACTTCACTACAAATTCATAGGTATGTAGTCTTAGACTCATTTTCTTCCATTTCCATTAACATCCATTAGATTTCTAGGCTTAAACCATGTTCTTAAGGTTAGAAAATTAGGGATTTGGATAAAGTTAGGGCTTTTTGTATAATTGGAATTTAGATCTCGTTTTGGGGTCAGATTTCAAGACTAATTACATATTCGGGCTCGTGGGTGAATGTGTGATCGGGTTTTGGTCCGAACCTCGTGTTTAGACCAAGCGAGCCCGGGTCGATTTTTGACTTTTTGGGAAGAATGATAGTAAATTTGTAATTAAGTATTGGAATTGAATTATTTAGCGTTTATTGATGTTGTTGAGTCAATTATGTCTAGATACAATCGATTTGGAGTCGAGTTCAAAAGGAAAAGCGGTGATTGAGGCGTGACTTTGGTCGTGGAAGTCGAGGTAAGTGTTTGGCCTAACTTTAGCTTGAGGGAATAGGTGTTGAGTCTTATTTGCTATGTGTTTATACCATGTTCAATGTATAGATGAGGTGACAAGTACCTATACGTTGGTGTCAAGCATTCCCGTGAGTCAGAAATTATGATTTTACTGTGTTATAGCTTGAATTTCACTTTAGTGGTTGTGCATTCGGTGGAAATTCTTGGTAATGGACATTGTTGAGTATTTGTTCCGTTAAGGAATCTTATGTAAATATATGTACTTGAGCGAGATTGGTTATAGCTTTGTCCCTTGCCGGGATAATGATATTTTTACTGTTGTTCCCTTGCCGGGATGTTATGATTTATGATTCATATTGTTGATTTTTCCTTGCCAAACTTCTGCTATTTATATTATTTGGGTGAGGAAGAGTGTAAAGCACGAAGGGTGATGCCGTGTATTTATTATTGTGAGGAAGAGTGTAAAGCACGAAGAGTGATGCCGTGTATTGATTGTTGTGAGGATGAGAGTGTAAAAGCACGAAGGGTGATGTCGTGCCATGTTATGATATTAAAAGCACGAAGGGTGATGCCGTGACGTTTCTATTTATTATTTGGTGAGGATGAGAGTAAAAGCATGAAGGGCGATGTCGTGCACTGTTTTCTCTATGATTGTTATCTCCTGTTGTTACTTAGATAATTGAACTATTGTCTTATTTCGTTATTTCTGTTATCTGATATTGTTTTCCCCCAGCATGTTTCCCTTTTTTCCCTTGTACTTAACTTGTTATTCCTGTTGTTATTATTTCTTTCGAATATTATTAAATTGTACAGGTTGTCTTGATTGTCGTGCCCTAGCCTCGTCACTACTTCGCCGAGGTTAGGGTCGACACTTACTCAGTATATGGGATCGGTTGTATTGATGCTATACCTGCACATCTTTTGTTGTGCAGATCCCGGTACAGGACCCTTTGGACATTAGAGCTAGGAGGCTGCCTTCAGTCCAATCGGAGACCCCGAGGTAGTCCTCTAGGCGTCCGCAGGCCTTGGCATCCCCTTCTAGTTTATTTGTATCTTGTTTTAGATATTCCAGAAACAGATGTATTTACTTTTGTTCAAACCCCTTACTTGTAGTATTCATAGATAGTCCGTGAAAGTATGACACCAAGTTCTGGGAGTTGTTATTATGGGTTTTATCATAGTATTTAAAAAGGTTGTTATATTCTATTTCTTCCGCACTTTTATTCCCGCTGATCTTGTATGTCACTAACTAATTGCTAAAAATAAAGAAATAATATAGAATAACCGGTAACGTTGGCTTGCCTAGCGGGTTCAATGTTAGGCGTCATCACGGTCCCGACGGTGGGAAATTTGGGTTGTGATATTAGGAAAACCAGTAGATGAGTCAGAGTAGCCAGTCTGAATAGCACCACCAGTAGGTTGAGAAGCAGATGCCTGAGATGCTAAAGAATCAAGTGCAATATGTGCTAAAGCCTTTCTGGGACCACCACCCTGAAACTTGAAATTTGGTGGATAACCATAATGTTTATATCATTTTTCAATGATATGCCCAAGCTTCTTACAGTATTTTCAAGTGACTACACTCCTCTGACTATCAAAAGTCACTTTAGGAGTATAAGGCAGAAGACCCGGCATTAAAAGAGGCAGATTCAGAGGAGAAATGAGATGCTACAGACACCTGTCTCTGTTTTTCATCACTTAAGAGAATATTATATACTGTGTCAATAGAAGGAAGATGCTTGATCATGAATATCTTGCTTCTGAATTGAACATAAGGTGTCATTCAACCCCATGAGAAACTGATAAACCTTTTGTTTTTCCTCAGACCTAATACTTCCCCCACAAGTGCACCTATTATCAGAACTGGCAGAAAGAGAGCCCAGTTCATCCCAAAGTTGTTTGAGTTTGTTAAAATAAGAAGGAATGTCAAGAGCACCTTGAGAAATGTGTGCTACCTCCTTCTTTAACTCAAAGACTCTAGCTTCATCAGCTTTCCCATACCTAGTCTCAAGTTCCTTCTAAATATCCTTGGAAAACTCAGAGTAGACCACAGTACAGTGGATTTCCTTAGTCGCAGAGCTGGCCAGCCATACAACAACTAAATCATTTCACCTCTTCCATTAGCGAAGAATAGGTTACCCCTCTAGAGGTCTCTCAGAAGTTCCATGAACGACTTCCAATTTGTTCCTCACAGATATAGCCACTAAAATGGATCTACGTCAATTCTTATAACATGATCTATCAAAAGGCTCGGTGATCAAAGAAGAACCTAGTAAATCAGAGGGATGCACATATAGAGGATGACAAGGATGTGTATAGTCATCAGGGTGAAGGGGTAGTTGTATGTTCTAATAGGGCTTAGTATTTACATTGGGATGGATTTTGATTGACACCTGAAACCTTGGAGAACTTGATCGATACGTTGTTCCGCAAAAAAAGAATTGTATTCCCAGAATTGAAGGTTGGAGAAGAAACAGCAGAAGCAGTAACAAGGCATCATTCTAGGGTTCATTCACGAGTTAGAGACATGTCTTCTATTCTTAGGCATTTACTCTTCGTCTAAGGCAGTTTTCTATATTCCATAGCATTCGATTGTTTTTTTGTAATCTATTTAGTTCAAATAGAGCAGGTTCATATTGCTTCATATGTACACAGGGGGATGCCCCTTTTAGCTTCTGTAACAATTAACGATTCCTTGATTTATACCAAACAAAAGTACCCTGATTTAATTCAAATATTGTTATAGAGATTACTTATATGTTTGTTATCTAGTTTATCTTGTTTTGTATTTTAACCTTTAAAATTTCCAAGCCTGAGTTTAACAAAAAGGCTGTAACTATTTGTAAGAAGCTTAGCATCAGAAATAAGGTTCTTCTTCCCAGTTGACCTGGTGGTTAACCATCAATTTTAACTTTATATTTAATATATATTACTTAAAATAAGTAAGATCCTTTTTCTTTTGCAAAACGATTTAGGCGCTATAGGGATGTGACTTATGACTTATCATCCACAATTTCATGATAGAGAAGTAACGTAACCTTTAGGCTAAGTTGATGGATCAAACAAGACTAGTTAAGTCAGGTAGCTAGTTCTTAATATATCAGATTCATCTTTTGGTATCCTCTGTTTGTATATGAAATGCAGTTCACAGCAATTCAAGCTCTCCTCGCTCTGTTATCTCTCAGTGTTTGTGTCGTTGTCGTTGTATTGCTTGATTTCCCTTTCTAAATCTGTGTGCTTGTAAACTATCATGTAACCTATGAAGTGAGTATAGAACTATATATTATCTTAAAAATAGTTCATCTGCACCATCAAGGGGAGAAGCTTTAGCCACCTCATGATGTACAGATATAAGGGGTATAAAGAGAGGATATGAACTATAATCTTGAGTGCACAATATTTGATGTTCCAATCATTCTATCTAAGTCTTCTCCAGTTAAACAAGGTATTATTTATAAGGCAAAAGACAGAATATTTGTGTAGGTTCCTTATATTATAATATAACAAAAGTACCTATAGTAGTATAGTGTATCACATATACCCATAACAAGTATCACTTCAGGATGCCTCTCTGTGACCTGGGAAACTCTGATACCATGCTGAAATGGAGATTAAGAGAGAGAGAGAGAGAGAGAGATAAACCCTAACTAACGCGGGAGAAGAGAGAAGGAGCAACGAGATGAATGCAAAGTGAAAAGAAATGAATGCTCTCCCTTTGCATTACTTGAGAAACAAGTATATATACACAACTCCACTAACTACTCTAACCACCTTTCTAACCAATCGCATGCATTACTAACTGACTAACTAATGCACTAATCCACTAATACATAAATAGACTAAACTACCCCTTACTCAAGTGAAATGTTCTATCTATATATTTCTCCTTTGAAAATAGAATTTTTATTAGAAAAAATTATAATCGTGGTTAAATATTTAAAATATGGAATGACTTAATATTAAGAATTTGAATTAATAAAAAATTAAATAATTTCCTCTGATACTGAGAAAAAAGTAATTAAGTCTTTGAATTACTAATTAGCAGAAACTTGAGTTTTCATCCTTTTTCAAGCTCATCGTAAAAGTAGAATTATTTTTCAAATTTGAAAAAACTCATAGGGTACATAAGTTTATTGTAAAGACCCGGCCGGTCCTTTTGGTCTCTAGCGCGTCGTTCAGTAGTTTGAGGCCATGAGTAGCTTCACTTCAGGTATCATGAATTATTCGCATGGTCGAAATTGAATTCCGGGAGTTTTGGACTTGAATTGTAAAGAGAATTCTCGTTTCGGAAGCTTTAAGTTGGAAGAATCGACTATGGTTAGATCTTTGAGTAAACGACCTCGGAATCGGGAGTTGAAGGTTCCAGCAGGTTCATATGATGATTTCGGATAGGGTCGTATGTTCGAATCGGGTTTTGGATGACTCGGGAGCATTTCGGCGTCTATTGTGGAAGTTGGCGTTTTGGAAGAAATTCATAAACTTGGGTTGAAGTACATTTCGTTGTTATCAATGTCTGTTCGGGATTTCGAGTCTGGTAATATCTCCGTATGGTGATTCTGGTATTGGAAGCGCGATCAGAAGTAACTTCGGAGGTCCGTAGGTCACTTTGGAGTCATTTGGCTAAAGTTAGAAATTAGAAGGTTTTTGAGAAGTTTGACTGGAAGTGGACTTTTTGATATCGGGGTTGGATTCCAATTCTGAAAGATTGAGTAGGTCCGTAATGTTGAATATGACTTGTGTGAAAAATTTGAGGCCAATCGAACGTGATTTGATGGGTTTCGACATCGAATGAAGAAGTTTGAAGTTCTTAAGTTCATCAAGTTCGGATTGGGGTGTGATTCGTGGTTTTGGCGTTGCTTGATGTGATTTGAGGCCTCGAGCAGGTCTGCAGTATGTTTTTGAACTGATTGGTGTGATTGGATAGGGTCCCGGAGGCCTCGGGTGGATTCCGGAAGGTTAACTGATCGATTTATGGACTTAAGGATTTTCTTAAGCTTAATGCTTCTAGTGTAATCGCACCTGCGTGACTTTGGCTGCACGTGCGAGATTTGCGAGAGCAGCATATGGCTCGCAGAAGCGAGGTTGGACTGGAGCCGGGGGAGTCGCAGGAGCAGACCTTTAGGCGCACCTGTGGGCGTGCAGGTGCGAAGGTGGAGGCCGTAGAAGCGGAAAATGGGCCCATGTGCGAAGTAGGCGCCGCAGATACGGATGCGCGTAAGCGGGCGAGGTGACCGCAGGTGCGAAAGTCGGTGCTGGCAGTGTGTCTCTTTAAAACGAGGGGTTTGGCTCATTTCAACCCCATTTCATCCATGGGAACCGGTTTTGGAGCAACTTGGGTGTGCCATTTTCACCGCCAAGCATGAGGTAAGTGATTTATGCTAGTTTGAGTTAAATACATCGATTATGTATATGTTTTGACATGGAAATTAGTTGAAATTTAGGATTTTGAGGAAATCTTAGGAATTTGGTGTTCTTGGATTTTGACCACGATTCTGGGCATGAAATTGAGCGTAAATTATATATTTGATCTCGTGAGGTTATGGGTAAACACTATCTTCGAAAAAATTTGGAATACAGGCACGTGGGCCCGAGGGTATTTTTATCGACTTTTCGATCGGGGTTAGAAATTGTTATAAATTGGATTATAATGAGTAAATGGGTATATATTAATGGGTTTGCATAATTATTGGCTAGTTTCGGAGCGTTGTGCATTGATTTGAGTTGTCAGAAGAGCGTGAAAAGTCGGTTATGGAACTTCGGAGCGAGGTAAGTCTCCTTTCTAACCTTGTAAGAGGGAATTAACCCATAGGTGGAATAAATTATTATGTGCTTCTATTTTTGGGTACTACGTACGCACGAGGTGACGAGAGTCCGTACGTAGCTACTAGTTATGCCTATGTCAGGGTAGTTTTAGACTTACATCATGCCTTGTTGATATTGTTATTCATTTATGTTTATTGTTTGACTTGGGAGGGAGCGAGATTGAGTTCGCTTATTTAATGTTTTGAGAGGAGTTGAAATTTAAGATTTATAAAGGTTTCATTTGAACTTCTTAATTTCGGAAGGAATTGAGGAATATTATAATAGTTTAAGAAATTTATGTGTAACCGCGTCACTTGTATGTTTTTGCGAGCGGGGTATTTCCTTCTAATACTCTTATGGGATCGGGTCATTCGCCTCACAGGATTTATGTACCACACTCTCATGGGAGCGAGCCGTTCGCCACAGCAGGTTAATAGATGCATCTATGGTTCGCGTCATTCGACCCTTTTGTAGTGCACAATTTACTTTTATGTTGGATGGGGTTGTACACCTCGGCATTTCCTATATATATATATTACCCTAAAGGAATCGTGCATAATATATGGCTAGAAGCCAATGTATCTGAGGGTTTTCCCCTTATTTGAATTATGACAACCTCATTGATGAAATCCACTGTATCTAGTTATATGCTCCGGTTACGGAAGGGAACTTGCTAGTTGAGAGCTGAGTAAATTGTAAACAAGGAAATTTTACCACGTAATTTATACTTGTTTGTTCATATATCTACTCTATTTCAGATTTATTCATTTCTTCACCGTACCTGATATTATTGGATCACTAGTATGTGTCGGAGTCAACCCCTCGTCACTATTTCTTCGAGGTTAGACAGGATACTTACTGGGTATACGTTATTTTTTTTGTACTCATACTACACTTGCTGTGCATTTTGTTGCACATGTGTATATACGGCGCATCGGCATGGGTGATACGGAGACTTAGGTGAGTTTCTCTACTGTCCAATTGTATTCCGGACAGGTTATTGTATTACATCTTATTTTCTAGAAATTGCTCATACACTTTTGACACCGGGTTCTGGGATGCCTATGAGATTTATTCATTATTCGAATTTGTTAAAGACATTTTTGTTACCCAGTGGAAGTTCATTATTTGCTATTTAATGTAATGAAAAGAAATGATTTCAAAAATATTAAAATGAGAATTTAATTAACCATTTAGTGTTGACTTGTCTGACACTGATGTCCGGCGCCATCACTACCTTTGATGGATTTTGGGTCGTGACATTTATTTCATTAAGACTGTTGGTATTGGTAATGGAAAAATTCAAAAACTAGTGCCAAATCCGTTTTAGTATAGTTTTAAGAGTTAAATTGAAAAAAAAAATATACAAAACTTGAAACAATAAGAATGAATAAATAGAAGACAAAATCTACTTTGGATTTATTTTTATTACTATTTTTTTTACATTTATTCCAACAAATGATAGCTCCTTATGTTTTTTTATATATCAAGTTTTAT
>ML319051.1:0-43984 GCA_005239505.1 Nicotiana paniculata
TTTTGCTTTTTGCATTAGGATTTGTATTTGGATGGCTCTTTTGATTTGTTTCGATTCTGCTCGTGTCACTTGTCTCATTGGGTAGATGGGTCTTTTGGCTCGAGCTTTTGACTTTCTGATAATCTTCTTTGCTTCGTCTTAACCTTCCATACTGTATAGTCCCCCAAGTGTTTGAGCTTTGAAGAATGAAATCTCGAGCACTTGATTATTCCTTCCTTGTGGTCCTTTTTTAAAACATTCCAGATTCGAAGGTATATAATTTTTTAGATGATGACTGCTTAACCCTTTTAAAACATCCATCAGAAAGTGTAACCCTAGACCGGGAATTGTGTTATCTCCTCGCGTCTTTGCAGGTCTAATATCATCATCTGGTAATGGGTTAGCTTTGTGCCTATCATCTAAAATAGTTAGTAAAATTTTTAAATGTTCAAAATAAAATCGAAAGTGTGATACCTGACGGGGGGTATTCTTTTACTTTTAGAAGTAATACTAATTTAGATGGATGACGTTCCAGCTTGTTGGTAGAACTCTGTCGTCCATAGCTTCCAACTCATAGGCGCCTTTCCCAGCTATACCTCGGATTTTGTAGGGTCCTTCCCAATTTGGATTTAGCTTTCCTGCACCTGCTTTTTTTGTTGATTGAAAGACTTTATTGAGGACGAAGTCCCCAATTTTAAAGTACCTGAGATGAGCTTTACGGTTGTAATAATGCTCTATGATTTGTTATTGAGCTGCCATCTGTATCAATGCTGCTTCTCTCCGTTATTCGAGCAGGTCCAAGTTGGTCCTTAATTTTTCTTCATTTTTACCTTTCATGGCTGTCAAGAACCTTATACTCGGTTCGCCAATCTCCACAGGTATTAAGGCTTCTAAGCCATAAACGAGCGCGGACAGAGTTTCTCCCGTCGCTATTTTTGAAGTTGTTCTGTATGCCCATAGCACCGCTGGTAACTCATCAGGCCAGTTTCCTTTGGCTTTATCCAGCCGCTTCTTTAGATTGTTGATGATGACCTTATTCGTTGACTCAGCTTGACCATTAGCCATGGGGTGGTACGACGTTGAATTGATCCGCTTGATTTGCCAACTTTTGAAGAATTTTGTGATTTGTGAGCCTATGAATTGTGGGCCATTATCACACACGATTTCCTTTGCTATTCCAAAGCGGCATATTATGTTTCGCCATAAGAAGCTTTTAACTTCCTTTTCTCGCACTTGTTTGAACGCTTCTACCTTCATCCATTTTGTAAAATAATCGGTTAATACGAGTAAAAACCGTACCTGTGCTTTAGTTGTGGGAAGAGGTCCTACTATGTCTATACCCCTTTCATGAAAAGACATGGAGATATTATTGGATGTAATAATTCTGTTGGTCGAGGCATGTTATTGTCAAAACTTTGGCATCTGTCACATTTGGATACGAAATTCTCAACTTCTTCTTCCATCTTAGGTCAATAGTATCCTGCTCTGATTAGTGTTTTCACTAAGGATATCGCCCCTGAGTGATTTCCACAGTGTCCTTCGTGGACTTCTTTCATCACAAATTCCGTTTGGTTAGGTCCAAGGCATTTAAATAGGGGTCCTCCGAACATCTTGCGATAAAGTAAGTTGCGAATAAGGAAGTACCGTGCAGCTTTGCAGCGTAGTGCTTGAGCCGCTTTCCTGTCTTCAGGTACGGTGCCATTCTGCATAAAAATTAAAAATTTCGTTTCTCCAGTCCCAGTTTAGGTTGTTGAAAGTTACCTCATTCCTGTCCTGGTCTATTATTGAATGAAATAGTTGAATGACAATTGTATTGTCTTTGTTCGTTGCTTCTGTGACTGCTGCGAGGTTAGCTAATTCATCTGCCTCTGCATTTTCCTCTCTAGGTATTTGCACTACCTTCCATTTTTTGAATTGTCTTACGAGCTCTCGTGCTTTTTCAAGATGCTGTTGCATTCTAGTCTCTCGAGCGATGTAAGTCCCTTATATCTGATTTACTACCAGTTGGGAGTCGCTGTTGATCACAATTTGCTCGATTGAGAACTCCCGTGCAAGTTCAAGCCCTACAATAACAGCTTCGTACTCTACTTCATTGTTAGTGATAGGATAACACTTTATAGCTTGCCGTGTCTTTTCACCCGTGGGTGATATCAAGACTATGCCTAAGTCGGCGCCTTTTATATTCGAAGAACCATCGGTGAACAAGGTCCACAGGCCTGAATTAACACCGTTAAAGAGTTGTAACTCTTTTTTTACTTCAGATACAATGCTATCAATTTAGAAAAGTTTTACTTACATAATAGATTGGTGATTGTTTACCTTTTTCTTCTCTTACCAATACTGCACTTACATCAATTTCTGTGACAACCAGGTAGATGTACAATCTTTCCCCTTCTTTTGTCTTTGAAAGCAGTGGTGGTTTCGATAGTAAATCTTCAGGTTCTTGAGGGCTTGCCGACATTCTTCAGTCCATTCGAACTGATTCTGTTTTTGAGAACTGAGAAGAATTTAAAACTTTTTTCGGAAGATCTAGAAATAAACCTACCAAAAGCTTCTATTCTCCCTGTCAGTCTTTGAACTTCCTTTTTATTTGTTAAGACATCAGGTATTTCCTCTATGGCTTTAATTTGAGCGGGATTTACCTCTATTTCTCTGTTTGATACAAGGAAACCCAAAACTTTGCCTGATTGCACTCCAAAAGCGCATTTCTCTGGATTTAACTTCATATTATACCTGCGTAAATATCAAAAGCAGTAAAGAGGTGCTGGAAATTGTCTTGTGCTTGCGTTGATTTTACCAACATGTCATCAATGTAAACGTCCATCATTTTTTCCAAGATGTTCTTGGAACATCTTGGTCACTAACCTTTGATAGGTGGCTCCAGCGTTTTTTAGGCCAAAAGGCATGACTTTATAACAATGTCCCCCTGTTTGTGATAAAGGAGATTTTTTCCTCGTCTAAAGGATCCATTTTAATCTGATTATAACCAGAATATGCATCTAGAAAGTTTAATAGTTCATGACCTGCGGTGGCATCAATCATTTGATCTATATGAGGCAATGGGAATGAATCTTTGGGGCATGCTTTATTTAAGTCATTATAATCTACGCATACTCTCCACTTGCCATTCTTTTTAGGTACTACCACGATGTTTGCTAACCAGTTAGGGTACGTTACCTCTCGTATCGAACCAATCTTCAAGAGTTTCTGTACCTCTTCGTCGATCACTTGGTTCTTGAATGGTCCTTGCTTTCTTTTCTTCTGCTTAACAGGTACGAAGGATAGATCTTCATTTAGTTTATGAGTCATCACTTCTGGTGGGACGCCTGTCATATCTGAGTGGGACCATGCAAAACAGTCTAAGTTAGCCTTTAAATAATCAATTAAATTACCTCTTCGAGTGGGGCCTAGCCTCGTGCCTATATACATTTTCTGCTCAGATTTTTGTTCAGATAACGGAACAGCTTCGACCTCCTCCGTAGTTGTTTTGATGTGCTAATCTTCCTCAGGTTCACGAATGACGTCCGGTCTGGAATCCGCATCTGTGTGTTATAGTACACCTTCCGTGGTAACTTGACTCTTCTTCTCGTAAGTATTTTCTTTCGTACCTGTTTCAACAATAATATCTTCCATACCTATTTGGGCAGTAATTTCTTCCATCCCTGTTTGGGTGGACTTACTTGCTTGGGATATTTCCTTATCTCGTAATTCTTCCACCTCTATTTTTTTTGTTTTAGTGTACCACCGAATTTATATATTTTGCAGTCTGTTGATATCCTTTGATTTGTTGAATCCCCCATTCAGAGGGAAATTTAATTACCTGATGCAACATGGAGGGTATCGCTTTCATGTCGTGGATCCATGGTCTTCCAATGATCACGTTATAAGCCATGTGAGTATCGATGACTTGGAACCTAGCTCTTTTGATCACCCCCTCAGCATAAGTGCTAAGCTCAATTTCTTCCTTTGTTATAACTGTAGAGTTATCAAACCCTGATATGGCTCGTGCATTTGGGATTACTTGATTCCCCAGTAGCATTTCTTCCACGAATCTTAGCAAAATGATATTGACTTAACTGCCTGGATCAATCAACACTCTTTTTACGTTAGTGTCATGAATAAGTAAAGATATTACCAGAGCATCGTTATGTGGAAGCATTAATCCACTGCTATCTTCATCATCGAAGGTTATATCGTCTTCTCCACGAGCACGTTTCCCGTGTGTAATTGTGAACGTTGTGGTTGTTTTGCAAATCACTCCATTTACTTCTTCACTCCCGTGTATTACATTAACGGTTCGTTTTGGAGAAGGAGGTTTTGGGGGCTCCTGCCTGTTCCTCATGTATGCCTATTTACCTTTATCACTAAACAATTCTGTTAAAGAGCCATGTTTTAACAAATTTTCTACTTCACCTTGTAAAAATCTTCAATCCGCAATTTTGTGCCCATGATCATTGTAAAATTCACACCAGTGATCTGGGTTTCTTCTACTTGGATTTGACCGCATCTCTTTGGGCCACTTAACCTTGTATCCCATGTTCTTCAATATTGAGACAAGTTCAGTAGCACTTACATTAAAGGTATGATCCCCAATTTGAGTACTACCTCTAGGTCGTTCATCTCGATCTTTTCTAGATCTAGACGAGGATGAGACTACGTCTCTTCCTTGTGGTCTATAGTCCGACCTAGTGTTTTCGAACCTGGGGCGGATACCGCGCCCCGAGGGTCCTAAGTAAGGATCGTACCTATTTTTACCTGATCTTCTATCTGATTCAGGACGTCTGGATCTAGATTGATCTTTATCTCTCGAACGAGCAATGATATCTTCTTCTATTCTGAATTTAGTACTGTACCTGTTATATACATCGTTCCATGTTGTGGCAGGGAATTCTCTTAGATTATCCTTAAGTCACTTGGTGGCTTCTGAGCTCTTATCATTCAAGTTACTTACAAATGCCATGGCTTCCCAATTATCAAGCACCTTGGGTAACTGCATTCTTTCTCATTGAAACCTGTCTACAAACTCACGGAGTAGTTCCGTGTCTCCTTGTTTTATTTTGAATATGTCTTCCATTCTCTTCTCAACTTTTTGTGCACCAGAGTGTGCTTTTATAAACGAATCTGCAAGCTCAGCAAAAGAGTCAATAGAATTTTCAGGGAGAAGAGAATACCAGGTTAGATCCCCTTTGGTAAGTGTTTCCCCAAATTTTTTGACAAGGACTGATTCAATCTCTTGTTTCATTAAGTCGTTGCCTTTTACCCCAGTAGTGAAAGCGGTCACATTGTCGCGTGAGTCAGTTGTTCCATCATATTTGGGAACGTCAGGCATTTTAAACTTCTTGGGTATAGGCAAAGGTGCCGCACTTGGCTTCCAAGGTTGCTGAGAATATCTATCAACATCGATGCCTTTGATGACAGGTGCTACATAGGGAATTTGTTCGATGCGATCGTTTTGCTCCTCCATATGTTTCTGCATGGTTAGCAGTAAATTTTGTAATTCTGAGTTATTAGATATACCTGGTCTCATTTCGAGAGATTCATTAGGAGTATATCCTCTTCCTGAGTTTGCCAACCCAGATTGAGGATTTCCAAGTTGATGGTGTTATTGGGAGGTGGCGTCGGTGGTGTAGGCAATGCTGCCGGTAATCCTCTCGCAAATTCTTGCAAAGCTTGGCTCACATACTCTGCAATCATTTTCTTTACACGTGGGGTTCCTGAAGGAGATGGAACTGGGGTTCCACTTCTTTGCTGGTTGTCGTTGTTGGGGTTTGACATAATTCAAAGGATATTACTTGGAAAATAAACAAAGATTATCAGATTCCCGGTAACAGAACCAATTTGTTTAACCAAAGAATTAGACCCTTTGACTAAAGCTTATTTTTAAGATGAATACGGGTAACTGATAATCAAGATAATGGGAAAAATGAATAATAGACAATATTGCAGAAATAAAAGATCGATGTTGATTGTATTCGAGAATCAGATGCCTTTACAAGCTGTATTCCCCTCCCTTATATAGGAGATTCTTACAACGTACGACTCTTGCTATGGTTACTCATTAATGACTAATTATGACATTAATGAGGCGTTACAAAGGATAACGGTAATTGGGATTGAGTTACATAACGTTCGAGTAATCAATTGTGGGTCCCTGAATCTACTCGTAGCTTTGTCTAGATTCATTCTGACCGTGCCTCTCTCCCATTTTGATCAAGTTGAGTTTCCCGTGGCTGATTAGTTCGTGGGTTTACTGGACCGTGCCTCTTTGTACCGTATCTCTTCAAGGAGTCACGCCTCACTGTCGCGTTTTCCTGTGTCTACGTGACTTGCTGAGTTGTCAAAAGCTGTCTTACGTGTGAAACTCTTTCTTACCAATACAGACGATGCACTTCGAGATCTTTCAACAAACCTCTTTGCCATCTACTTAAATGACATCCGCACCATGGAAATGACAAGCAATCCACGGGCAGACTTCAACAACCCGTCGAAAGACTCTGACACGTTTGTAGTCAAAATTCCCCATCTTCTACCACCATCCTTATGAAAAGTCCATTTATCAAGCTCATGTCGCATCAACCAACAATAAGCTTCTGGGTCTTCCTACCTAAGAAATTACATTCACCTCCTGAATTTACACTTTTGATGATCTGTTGCAGCCATCCACATTAAATCATGTAAGCTCTTATTCGGATGAGCCCACTGAAAGTTGGCCATCAAGTGTAACATAGTAATAATGGTCGGAATACGGTTCTTTCCATGTATCCAAAGTCTGTACAGAACTTAATTACCACCATACTAGTCAGATATTAGACAAATATCAGAATGCTTCCTGACAATATGCTCCTTCAAGTGGTTCAAAAACCATGTCCAAATCTCTTTACTTTTATTGGCATAAATAGAAAATGCGAGGGAAAATATGCTTCCATTAGCATCTACTGCAACAACGATCAACTTCTTAATATCATACTTTCCATATACATACGTGCCGCCTATGGAGATTACCCGGCCGACAATGCAAAAAACCATCAATGGTTAGTTTAAATGCACATATTTTTGAATATGAATTATGGTATTCCAGAACTCTGCTCAAGCTTCCATTCAACAACAGTCCTGGGGTTAAAGTTTTGCAAAGCAACCATGTACCTAGGTAGAGCGGCAAATGACTTATCCCAATTACTATAAACAATCTCAAACACATGTATACGCACGAGAAATGCCTTTCTTTTAGTAATGGTACAACCATATATTTGGTTGAAATATGTTATACACTCTTTAATCTTGTACCTTATGGACAATTCAATGTGTGGAATCAATACAAAAGAAATCAAGTCAACATTCAGGTTAAAATGATTCCTATTGAATGTGTCCATATCACAAGTGTGGGTGCCAATGTAATTCCCCACAATCCACATATTTGTTTTCAAATTTATCGCACGCAACATCCATCTACAACCTTGAAACCATATACGACAAATAACCTTATATACTTCCGGAGATGACTCATGAACCTCATCTCACGACACTCTTTTATGATTTACATTTGGACGAGCTTTATTAGCAAAAAAGATATTATTTGACAGCACCGTTGGTCTAGATTCATCCCACATTGTTGTATGAATATCATCCAGATCCATTGTGAGGGAATCCACATCCGGCATATTAGGCAACTGATAAAGATAGGGAATCTCCCTTGAATGAAAGGCACATGGGACTCGTACACTCTGGGTCTAACGGGAGGTGGAGTTTGCACATATGGAGCATGCTCATTGGTGGTATCATGGTCCCTCGGCAAATCAGGTTGCTCATTCTCTGTAACGACCCGGTCTGTCGTTACGTAGAACCTGCATTATAATTGCTGTTATTGATTGTCATAGGTTGGTTATTCTGTTATGGATGTGTTAGAGTCAACATGCTTGTAGGGAAACAGCCTCGGAATGCAGATTTTATGGCTCGGATAGCTTTGTTAGGTGATTTGAGACTTAAGAGTATGTTTATAATAGTTTTTGTGATGTCCGGTGTAGAATTAGGCTTGAACTGGCGAAAGTTAGTTTTGATGACTTCTGGTCGGCACTGGAAATAGGATATCGGGGTAGGAATGGAATTCCGACAGTTGGAACAGGTTCATAATGTCATTTTGGATGTGGCTGCAAAATTTCAGGTCAATCGGAGTTGTTTTGGATAGTTTCGGCATCATTAGTGGATTTTAGAACTTTCAAAGTTCTTAGGCTTGAATCCGATGTAATTTTGGTGTTTTGATGCTAGTTTTGGTGTTTTGAGAGTGCAACTAAGCTTGAATGATCAAATGTAATGTGTTAGTATGTTTGGTTGGGGTACCGAGGGGCTCGGGATTTATTTCGGATGGTTAATGAGAAGTTCAGAGTTGAAAAGGTGCAGCAAGCAGCTGCTGGTTTTCTGGTTACTGATGTAATCGCACCTGCAGATGTTTGATCGCAGGTGCGGAAGAAGGCTCCGCATGTGCGAGATTTGGCCATCCAAGGAAAAGGGTCGCAGACTTGGCCATTTAATGGAAAGTCGCATGTGCGATTAGGGGACCGCATGTGCGGTCCCGCAGGTGCAGGAGCTTGGCCGAAGGTGCGGAAACCCCTGGGCAGTATTAAAATAAACCCTCCGCGACTTAAACCCTTTTTACACCATTTTTGTACGGACAGAGAGCTTTGGGTGCGATTTTTGAAGAGAGTAATCAGTGTTCTTCATAGAGGTAAGTGTTTTGATCATTAAAACTCGTTTATGGGTGATTATAGAACACAACCTCAGCATTTAATTCATGAAAATCAGTAGAAAAAGGTGGATTTAGGGCTTGAGATTATGAGACCTTTAGGGATTGGTTTGAGGGGTCAAACGAACTCCGATTTTAGTGTTCTTTATATGTACGGACTCATGAGATAATGAAGAACATCTTTGTATTAAAACTTCTGAGTTTTGATATGCGGGCCCGGGGATCGGGTTGTGACCAAATTCGGGGTTTTGAGCTAAATTTGATATTTTTCGATTGGAATTTATTCCTTAAGCATAAATTGATGATAAAAATCTGAACTTGGTAGATTTGGAGCCTTTGGAAGGTAATACGAGGGGAAAGCGTGTTGCGGAATAGTTTCCGGGCTAGTTTTGAGGTAAGTAATGTCTTTAAATCCTGTCCTGAGGGTATGAAACCTCGGACTATGCACCCTTTCACGGGTTTTGAAATGAGAAGGTTGGAACTTTGGAAATATCTTCCTTATTTAGGAGACTATTGAGTTGCTAAACCGAATTTTAAGCCTATGTTTAATTAGTATTATTTTATTATGATATGATTTGGGCTGTAAGCCGTATTTGGGGCCTAGTGCCTATCTGTTTTCCCTTGGGGGTTGTGTTTACTATATTTTTCCTTACTGATATGTTATGATTTCCATTCAGTCTTTTCCTGATAAATTATTTTGACACTCAGCGTATTTTGATACTATTTATTGAAAAATGAAACACTATTTTGGGTCGAGAACCCGATATGTTTATGGCCAGAAGGGAATTAAGAGTGTATGACTGAGTGAGGCTGCGGGCCTATATTGTGAGGATGCTATGATATGAGTGAGGCTGCGGGCCAATATTGTGAGTGATTTATGCCATGATGTGGCTTGTTATAGCGCTTGGGCTGTAGGATCCCCTCCGGAGTCTGTACACACCGCCAGTGAGCGCAGGTACCTATGAGTGATGCCCGATGGGCTGATATTGAATGATGGTGAGGATGCTTGATGGATAATACTGAGTGACTATGAGGATGCCTGATGGGATAATATTGAGTGATGGTGAGGATGCCTGATGGGCAATGGTTACGATAAATGATTTTAGCCCGAGGGGCAGTTTTATGAAGAATTTTTACTAAGTTTTTGAACTATGATTTACTTCGTTTTCAAACTGGTGTTACTGAGAATTTCACTAAGATATACTAATATTTCACTTATTTTCAAAGGATTTCTGGAAACTGATTTCGAACTTATTATTTGTTGAATACTACATGGTGACTTGGTGTTTTACTGGTTTTGTGAAATTGTGTATCTGTACTGTGTGTTTTGAAATTCTCAGACTGTGATTTATTTACATTACTACTGAGTTGGCACACTCACCATTACTCCATGTGCCTCTGTGCACAGATTCAGGTGACGGCCCGGAGCAATAGCTGTCTCAGTTTGGTAGCAGCAGATATGGGATTTCGAGGTAGCTGTCAAGCGTCCACAGCTTCTCCATTTCCCTTCCTTATTTAGTTTTAGCATTTCATTCCTAGACTTTATTTAAGACATTAGTAGAGTTAGTTTTATTTCGTAGATGCTCGTGACCATGTTGACTCCAGTCTTGGGAGGTTTTTTTAGAGTTGTTAGACTATTATTGGGACGCTAAAGACTTAAATAAATTATTTCTATGCTATGGTTGCTGCCTATTATTAAATTGTGAACTTTTTTAATTGAATAAATGCATAGTAATGTGATGGTTGGCTAGCCTAGTTCCACGATAGGCGCCATCATGACCTGTTAGGATTTGGGGTCGTGACAAGTTGGTATCAGAGCTCTAGGTTATATAGGACTCAACGGTCATGAGCAGGTTCAGTAGGGTCTTGCGGATTGGTATGGAGACGTATGTACTTATCTTCGAGAGGCTGCAAAACTCTTAGGAAACATCTATATCTTTTTGAACTCTTTCGTGCCAATCTATTGATTCTTGAAATCTAAACTTATGTTGTTTCATTCTCTCACAGATGGCGAGGACACGCAATACCGATCAGGGTGACCAGGCACCATCCAGACGCACCAGGGTCGGGGTTGTGGTAGAGCTGGGGGACCTACCCGTGCAGCAGTCGGGACAGTGCCACAAGATCCCCCTATCGTTCAGGATCAGGTTCCCACCGACGTGCTCCAACGGGACAAGCTCAGGCACCTGCTGTGCCTATTGTTATTCTGGGTCTTCAGGGGACCCTAGCTCAGATATTGACAATGTGTTCCAGTTTAGCTCAGGCAGTGGCTATGACCACTACCGCCAATGCAGCTCCGGCCGGGAGAGGCAATCAGATTCCAGCTGCGCGGGCACCTGAGCCAGTTGTACGAGGTATTCAGGCACCGGGAGCAGTCCCAGATCATCCAGTTGCTCTGATTCGGGGTTATGTGGTCCCTGCTATGTCTGAGGATGATCAACACAACGCAGGTTAGAGAGGTTCAGCAGACTTCAGCCTCCGACTTTCAGCGGTACATAGGGCGAGGATGCCCAAGGGTTTCTAGATAAGTGCTAGAGGATATATGTACTGCGGGTATTTTGGAGACCAGTGGGGTCTCATTTGCTACATTTCAATTTGTGGGTGATGCTTTTACTTGGTGGGAAACATTCGAGAGGCTTAGGCTGGTTGGTTCAGCACCGCTCACCTGGCAGCAGTTCTCCATAATTTTTTTGGAGAAATATGTTCCTCAGTCCCACAGAGAGGAGCAGCGCAGGCAGTTTGAGCAGCTGCGCCAGGGAGAGTTGTCAGTTACTCAGTACGAGATGAGGTTTTCTAAGTTGGCCAGACATGCTTCGGAGTTAGTCCTCACTAACAGGGAGCGTATCAGGAGATTTGTGGATGGTCTCACGTATCAGCTTTGAATTTTGATGACCAGAGAGAGGGTGTCTGGAGCCACATTTGAGCAGGTTGTCGATATAGCTCGGGACATTGAGTCGGTTCGCAGGCAGGAGCGTGAGGATAGGGAGGCTTGAGGCCTCGGGGATCAGGTAGCTTTAGTGGTGCTCCTCCCAGAGGGAAATTTCAGCCTAGCAGAGGTCGTCTATTTAGACCTCCACAGCCAGCTCGCTCAGCTTACAGTGGTGTATCATCGGGGCAGGGTCCTCGCAATTCTCATCAGGGGCGTTCATCTTTTAGTGCCCTTCCAGCTCAGAGCTCCGCCCCAGCATCATCTTATCAGGGTATTCTATGCGAGGTTCGTCTGGTGGTTATCATGGTGGTAAAGGTTCTTGTCAGTTTTCATCTCCAGCTCTAGGTAGTTGTTATGAGTGTGGAGAGTTCGGACATGAGTGGAGGCAGTGTACCCGTCGTCCTAGTATTTTATCTCAGCAAAGGGTTCAGCCCTCGGCTTCAGCCCCAGTCACTTCACCACCTACCCAGGAAGCTAGGGGTGGTGGTCAGGCAGCTAGAGGCCGCCCTAGAGGGGGAGGTCGAGTAGATGGGGGCCAGCCATGTATCTATGCACTTCCGTCTAGGCCTGATGCGATGGAATCCGATGCGGTGATTACAGGTACTATTTCAGTTTGTCACACTAATGCTTTGGCTTTATTTGACCTGGTTCCACGTACTCGTATGTTTCCTCTTATTTTTCCCACTTTTTGAATATGCCCCGTGAGTCTTTATTTACATCTATTCATGTTTCGACTCTGGTGGGTGATACTATTGTTGTGGACCGTGTGTATCGGTCATGTCTTATATCTATTAGGGGTCTGGAGACCCGAATGGACTTGATGTTACTCAGTATGGTCGATTTTGATGTAATTTTGGGCATGGATTGGTTATCCCCATGTCATGCTATTCTTTATTGTTACGCTAAGACCGTGACCCTGGCTATGCCCGGAGTTCCGAGAGTTGAGTGGAATGGGTCTATAGAGCACGTGCCTTGAAGAGTGATTTCTTATTTGAAAGCCCAGCGTATGGTGGGGAAAGGATGTGAATCTTATATTGCTTTTGTGACGGATGCTAGTAGTGAGACTCCATCTGTTGATTCTGTTCCTGTAGTCCGTGATTTTTTGGACGTATTTCCTGCAGACCTGCCAGGCATGCCACTTGACAGGGATATTGATTTTGGTATTGACTGGTGCCCGACACTCGGGCTATTTCTATTCCACCTTATCGTATGGCACCAGCAGAGTTGAAAGAATTGAAGGAACAACTTCAGGAACTCCTAGATAAGGGGTTCATTCGGCCTAGTGTGTCACCTTGGGGTGCACCAATGTTGTGTGTGAAAAAGAAAGAGGCTCCATGCGCATGTGTATTGATTATAGACAACTGAATAAGGTTACGGTGAAGAACCGGTATCCTTTACCTCATATTGATGACTTATTTGATCAGCTTTAGGGAGCTAAGGTGTTCTCCAAGATTGACTTAAGGTCTGGGTATCATCAGCTAAAGATTCGGGATTTTCACATTCTGACATTCTGAAGACTGCTTTCAGGACCAGATACGGTCATTATGACTTTCTGGTTATGTAATTTGGGTTGACCAATGCCCCAGCCGCGTTCATGCAATTGATGAACAACGTGTTTCAGCCTTACCTTGATTCGTTTTTCATTGTGTTCATTGATGACATCCTGGTTTATTTCCATAACTAGGAAGAGCATGCTCAGCACTTGAGGATTATGTTACCGAGATTGAAGGAGGAGAAGCTTTATGCCAAATTCCAAGTGTGAGTTTTGGCTTGGTTCAGTAGCTTTCTTGGGGCACGTAGTGTCTAGTGAGGGTATTCAGGTTGATCTGAAGAAGATTGAGGCGGTGCAGAGTTGGCCCAGACCGTCCTCAACTACGGAGATTTGAAGTTTCCTTGGTTTAGCGGGATATTACCGTCATTTTTTGGAGGGATTCTCTTCTATTGCTTCACCATTTACTATATTGACCTAGAAGGGTGCTCCATTCAGATGGTCTAACGAGTGTGAGGAGAGCTTTAAGAAGCTCAAGGCAACATTTACCACAACTCCAGTTTTGGTGTTGCCTACTGGTTCGGGTTCTTATACAGTCTATTGTGATGCTTCTAGAGTTGGTTTGGGAGCGGTGTTGATGCATGGCGGTAGGGTGATTGCCTATGCACCGAGATAGTTGAAGGTGCACGAGAAGAATTACCCAGTGCACGATCTTGAGTTGGCTGCCATTGTTCATGCCTTAAAGATTTGGCGGCATTACTTGTATGGGGTACAGTGTGAGATTTTCACTGATAATCATAGCTTGCAGTATCTAATAAGGCAGAAGGACTTGAATTTGTGTCATAGGAGATAGTTAGAGCTTCTTAAGGACTATGACTTAACTATTTTGTATCACCCGGGGAAGGCCAATGTAGTGGCCGATGCCTTGATTCGCAGAGCCGAGAGTGTGGGGAGTCTAGCTTACCTTGCAGCAGTAGAGGCCCCGTTAGCACTTGATGTTCAGGATTTAACGGGTCAGTTGGTGATATTGGATTTGTCAGACCCTCCATGGGTGGTACCTAGCATGGCTTCCCGGACTTCTTTATTTGATCAGATTAAGGCACGACAGTATTATGACCACCACTTGTTAGTTCTTCAGGATAGAGTTCATCGGGGTGATGCCCGAGATGTGACTATTGGTGATGACAGAGTTATGAGGATGCATTGCAGTATTTGCGTGCCCAATGTGGATGGTATTCGAGAGTTGATATTAGCAGAGGCTCACAGTTCACGGTATTCTATTCATCCGGGTGCCGCAAAGATGTACCAGGATCTGAGACAACAGTATTGGTGGAGGCGGATGAAGAGAGATATTGTTGAGTATGTAGAATGGTGTCTCAACTGCCAGCAGGTCAAGTATGAGCACCAGAGTTCAGGTGGATTACTTCAGAGGTTAGATATTCCGAAGTGGAAGTGGGAGCGGATTACCATGGACTTTGTAGTTGGGCTTCGACGAACTTGGAAGGGTTTTGATGCTATTTGGGTCATTGTAGATAGATTGACCAAGTCCGCGCACTTCATTCTTGTCAGCACTTCTTATACTTCAGAGTGGTTAGCTGGTATTTACATTAAGGAGATTGTCCGATTGCATGGAGTACCAGTTTCTATTATTTCTGACAGAGGTACTCAGTTCACATCTCAGTTTTGGAGGGTCGTGCAGAGAGGCATGGGTACTGATATAGAGTTGAGCACTGCATTTCACCCGCAAATCGACGGGCAGTCGGAACGGACTATTCAAATTTTGGAGGACATGTTACGGGCTTGTGTGATTGATTTTGGTGGTTCATGGGATCAGTTCCTGCCACTAGCGGAGTTTGCATATAATAACAACTACCAGTCCAGTATTCAGATGGCCCCGTATGAGGCTTTATATGGTAGGAGGTGTAGATCTCCGGTTGGTTGGTTCAAGCCTGGTAAGGCTAAGTTATTGGGCACAGGTTTGATTCAGGATGCGTTGGAGAAGGTGAAGTTGATTCAGGAGCGACTTCGCACGGCGCAGTCTAGACAGAAGAGTTATGCGGACCGAAAGGTTCAGGATGTTTCTTTTATGGAAGGTGATAAGGTACTGCTGAAGGTATCACCCATGAAGGGTGTTATGAGGTTCGGAAAGAGAGAAAAGCTAAGTCCACGATTTATTGGTCCTTTGAGGTGCTTCAGAAGGTTGGAGAGGTGGCTTATAGACTTGCCTTGCCACCCAGTCTATCGAGTGTTCATCTGGTATTTCATGTGTCGATGCTCAGAAAATATATTGGGGACCCGTCTCATGTCTTAGACTTCAGCATAGTTCAACTCGAGGGTAATATGTCATATGAGGTTGAGTCAGTAGCTATTTTAGCTCGCGAGGTCAGGAAGTTGAGGTCTAAGGATCTAACATCAGTGAAGGTGCAGTGGGGAGGTCAGCCAGTGGAGAAGGATACTTGGGAGACCGAGCGGAAGATGCAGAGCAAATATACCCACTTGTTTGAGACTCGAGGTATGTTTCTAGACCCGTTCAAGGATGAATGTTTGTTTAAGAGGGGGAGAAAGTAACGACCCGGTCTGCCGTTACGTAGAACCTGCATTATAATTGTTGTTATTGACTTGTCATAGGTTGGTTATTCTGTTATGGATGTGTTAGAGTCTATAGGCTTGAAATCGAATGGTTGTAGTGAGAGTTCAGTCATTTAGGCCTTAAAGATAGCCTTAAAATGGGAAAGTCAACTAAGAGTTGACTTATTGGGAAACGACCACGGAATGCGGATTTTATGGCCTGGATAGCTTCGTTATGTGATTTGGGACCTAGGAGTGTGTTCAGAATAATTTTTGTGATGTCCGGTGTAGAATTAGGCTTGAATTAGCAAAAGTTAGTTTTGATGATTTTCGGTCGGCAGTGGAAAATAGGATATCGGGGTCGGAATGAAATTCCGACAGTTGGAACAGGTTCATAATTTCATTTTGGATGTGTCTGCAAAATTTCAGGTCAATCGGAGTTATTTTGGATAGTTTCGATCATTGGTGGATTTTAGAAATTTCAAAGCTTTTAGGCTTGAATCCGATGTAATTTTGGTGTTTTGATGTTAGTTTTGGTGTTTTGAGAGTGAAACTAAGCTTTAATGATCAAATGTAACGTGTTAATATGTTTGGTTGGGGTCCCGAGGGGCTCGGGATTTATTTCGAATGGTTAACGGGAAGTTTGGAGTTGAAAACGTGCAGCAAGCAATTGCTGGTTTTCTGGTTACTAATGTAACCGCACCTGGGGATGTTTGATCACAGGTACGGGCCCGCAGGAGTGGAAGAAGGCTCCGCAGGTGCGAGATTTGTCCAGTCAAGGAAAAGGGTCGCAGATGCGGATAGGGGGCCGCACCTGCGAAGTCGCAGGTGCTGAGTTAGGCCGTTTAATGGAAAGTCGCAGGTGCGGTTAGGGAACCGCAGGTGCGGTCCTGCAGGTCCGGAAACCCCTGGGCAGTATTAAAATAAACCATCCGCGACTTAAACCCTTTTTACACCATTTTTATACTGACAGAGAGCTTTGGGGACGATTTTTGAAGAGGGAAATCAGTGTTCTTCATAGAGGTAAGTGTTTTTATCATTAAAACTCATTTATGGGTGATTATAGAACACAATCTCAGCATTTAATTCATGAAAATCAGTAGAAAAAGGTGGGTTTAGGGCTTGAGATTATGAGACCTTTAGGGATTGGTTTGAGGGGTCAAATGAACTCCGATTTTAGTGTTCTTTATATGTACGGACTCATGAGATGATGATGAACAGTTTTGTATAAAAATTTCTGAGTTTTGGGATGCGGGCCCGAGGATTGGGTTTTGACTAAATTCGGATTTTTGAGCTAAATTTGATATTTTTTTATTGGAATTTATTCCTTAAGCATAAATTGATGATAAAAATCTGAACTTGGTAGATTTGGAGCCTTCGGAAGTTGATACAAGGGGCAAGCGTGTTGCGGAATAGTTTCCGGGTTAGTTTTGAGGTAAGTAATGTCTTTAAATCCTGTCCTAAGAGTATGAAACCCCGGACTATGCACCCTTTCACGGGTTTTGAAATGAGAAGGTTGGAACTTTGGAAATATCTTCCTTATTTAGGCAACTATTGAGTTGCTAAACCGACTTTTAAGCCTACGCTTAATTAGTATTATTTTATTATGGCCAGGTTTGGGGCCTAGTGCCGATCTGTTTTCCCCTTGGGGTTGTGTTTACTATATTTTTCCTCACTGATATGTTTTGATTTTCCACTGAGTCTTTTCCTGATAAATTATTTTGACACTCAGCATATTTTGATACTATTTATTGAAAAATGAAACACTGTTTTGGGTCGAGAACCCGATATCTTTATGGCTTGAAAGGAAAATTGAGAGTGTCTGACTGAGTAAGGCTGCAGGCCTATATTGTGAGGATGCTATGATATGAGTGAGGATGCGGGCCTATATTGTGGGTGATTTATTCCATGATGTGGCTTGTTATAGCGCTTGCGCTGTAGGAGCCCCTCCGGAGTCTGTACACACCCCCAGTGAGCTCAGGTACCTAATGAGTGATGTCTGATGGGCTGATATTGAGTGATGGTGAGGATGCATAATGGGCTGATACTGAGAGACTGTGAGGATGCATGATGGGCTGGCACTGAGTGACTGTGAGGATGCCTGATGGGATGATATTGAGTGATGGTGAGGATGCCTGATGGGCAATGGTTACGATAAATGATTTTAGCCCGAGGGGCAGTTTTATAAAGAATTTTTATTAAGTTTTTGAACTATGATTTACTTCGTTTTCAAACTGGTGTTACTGAGAATTTTACTGAGATATACTGATATTTCACTTGTTTTCAAAGGATTTCTGGAAACAGATTTCGAACTTATTATTTGTTGAATAATACATGGTGACTTGGTGTTTTACTGGTTTTGTGAAATTGTGTATCTGTACTGTGTGTTTTGAAATTCTCAAACTGTGATTTATTTACATTACTACTGAGTTGGTGTACTCACCATTACTCCATGTGCCTCTGTGCACAGATCCAGGTGACGGACCGGAGCAGTAGCTGTCTCAATTCATTAGCAGCAGATACGGGATTTCGAGGTAGCTGTCCAGCGTCCACAGCTTCTCCATTTCCCTTCCTTATTTAGTTTTAGCATTTCATTACTAGACTTTATTTAAGACATTAGTAGAGTTAGTTTTATTTCGTAGATGCTCGTGACCATGTTGACTCCAGTCCTGGGAGGTTTTGTTTAGAGTTGTTAGACTATTATTGGGACGCTAAAGATTTAAATAAATTATTTCTATGCTATGGTTGCTGCCTATTATTAAATTGTGAACTTTTATAATTGAATAAATGCGTAGAAATATGACAGTTGGCTATCCTAGTTCTACTGATTTTCATGAATTAAATGTTGAGATTGTGTTCTATAATCACCCATAAACGAGCTTTAATGATCAAAATACTTACCTCTATGAAGAATACTGATTTCCCTCTTCAAAAATCGCCTGCAAAGCTCTCTGTCCGTACAAAAATGGTGTAAAAAGGGTTTAAGTCGCGGAGGGTTTATTTTAATACTGCCCAGGGGTTTCGCACCTGTGGCCAAGCTCCCGCACCTGCGACTTTCCATTAAACGGCCTAACTCCGCACCTGCGACTCACATTCCGCACCTGCGACTTCGTAGGTGCGACCCCCTATCCGCATCTGCGACCCTTTTCCTTGGCTGGCCAAATCTCACACCTGCGGAGCCTTCTTCAGCTCCTGCTAGCCCACACCTGTGATCAAACATCCGCAGGTGCAGTTACATCAGTAACCAGAAAACCAGCAGCTGCTTGCTGCACCTTTTCAACTCCGAACTTCCCTTTAACCATCCGAAATAAATCCCGAGCCTTCTCATTAGCAAAGCGCGTTTCCTTATCACCACCGCCCTCATCAAGGAAGGGTGTATCATTTCCAAACTCATCAGCATTGTTGTCATAATCACTATCATCTTCCTGACTCTGTGCATCTGCCAGATCCTGATTAAATATATTGTCTTCGGGCAACTGAGTAATGACTGGACCTTAAAGTTGCTCGTTTTCACTGCACAACCAATAAAATAACGAGTTTCTCAAATTCATCCTAACATTATATATTAACTTTATCTCTTAAATAACAATTCATAATCTGTTGATATCCCATGATACACATTATCGAGTTGTTGATGACTCCCGGCTGGACTACCATGATCTAAAACACCAAAATTAGGCATATTCTAACGGTCTGTTGGTTCATACACTATGGAGAACAACTATAGTGTACTGAGTTATTTTCCACGCCAACCCTCCCTCCCCCCCCCCCNAATGCTAAAGAGGTTAAGTAAACAAATATTTTGGAATGAGTAAAGAAAAATAACAATGATGCATAAGACAGACTTTTTCGGAATGGATTTTTGAAGAAATAATGAAACTCCTTAAATAAGCAAAAAAGTTGTGCGGAAGACTAAACATACTATATATATATATATAGCGCAGTAAAGCTATGCACTATCCCCACAAATTATTGTGGGACAGTCAATTAAGAAGTATAGCGCATGCAACCCATGCACTATATATAAGATGGTCACAAGTTGTTTTTCACCTATTTTTGTGCTTTGAGTCCAAAAAAACCCAAACTTTAATTCCATGCTCTTTCAACTATCCACCATACTCCATATAAATGGTACCAATAAATGCTTTTAAGAACATCGTTTTAAAATATATTCAATTTTAAGAAATTATTTAAACTTTATCCATATGTGGCAAATTGCAGGAGCTTCTCCCGTCATCCTCCTTCAGATCATTTGAAGTTTTGAACTGCCAAAGACCATCAAAATCAAACTTGCCCTCAAGGTCTAAAAATTTAGTTGGATAGTTCAAGCTCGTAACTGAAACTTCAACTCGCCACTGAAACTTAATGCTTAGGCGGCTAAACTATAAATACTTTATAAAAATGACTATTCTTTAATAACGATCCTAACAACGACTAAGTGTGCACTTTACCCCGTTCTTGGTGATCAATCGTATAACAATGCTCCCAGGTAGCCATTCTAAAGACCTGCTATTTAAGATTTACTCAGTGCGTCTTGAATTTCAATTTTTCAGGACAAAAATATTCTGAATTGTCCTGAAGTTAAAATTTTTATTTTAAAAACTAGTAAATTTGTCCACGCTTCGCACGATTATAAAAGAAAAATTAAATTGAAATACAATCTTATTGTAAATTTACCCGGGATAGATTAAATTAATTCTTCATGTGTATAATTTCTTTTTAAATATATTTTTTCTAATTAACTTCAAAATATTCCATATCATCAATTTCAAAGATAATTTTGTTATCCCAAAGAGATAATTATTTTCTGATAGTTGATCATGAACATGTCACGACCCAATTTCGGAGTCGTGATGGCGCCTGTCGTGGGACCAGGCAAGCCTCCCTATCTAACTAAGCTAAATTCAATTTCCAGTAAAAAATACGATTTTAAACGAATTTATTAATAAAACTAATAATCTGAAGTTAAAACAATATTTGAAGAACTAAATTTAAAACCTCCAACCCCGGATCCGGTGTCACTCAGTCATGAGCTACTATAACATGAAACAAATAAAAGGAGAAATGGACAACATTGTCTCAAAATAAAGAACAACATGTAGAATAATAAAGAGAAGATGAAGTCGCGATCGCCAGCTGCTACCTCGGCAACTCCAATAGAAACGCTGACCGCTGCTCAATATCTGCTACCGGGTCCTAGTGTACCTGGATCTCCACACAAGGTGCATGAGGTAACGTGAGTACACCTACTCAGAAGTAACGAACCCAAACTATGGGTTGAGAAGTAGTGACGGACAAAACCTCAATTATGTTACAATATATAATATACAATATTTAGTCATGCTAGCAGTTTATCAGGATGAGTAAATATGCCAAGTATGGAAGTATACTCTACTTGCCACATTAATAGAAGCACAAATATCATCATGGAATAATCACTAAGCGGTGCCATGGGATAAGACAAGCCACAAATAATCGGTGCACGCCCTCACGCCCGTCACTTGGCATGTGCCTCACCTCTACAATAGTCATAAATCATTTAGCCCGGGGTTTTGAACCCTGAGAACCAAGTTTGGAAACGTTACTTACCTCAAAACTAGCTAAAATACTATTTTGCAGTGCCTTTTCCTCTAAATCCAGTCTCTGAGTGCTCCAAATCTACCAAGTTTAGATTTTTATCATCAAATTATGCTTAAGGTGTGAATCCCAATTGAAAAATATCAATTTAGCTCAAAAACCCGAATTTGATCAAAACCCGACCCCCAGGTCCATGTCCCGAAACTCAGAAATTTTTATACAAAACTGTTCTTCATCATCTCACGAGTCCGTACATATAAAGAACACTAAAATCGGAGTTCATTTGACCCCTCAAACCAATCCCTAAAGGTCTCATAATCTCAAGCCCTAAACCCACCTTTTTTTTTTACTGATTTTCGTGAATTTAACACTGATATTATGTTCTATAATCATCCATAATTGAGTTTTAAGGTCCAAAACACTTACCTCTATGAAGAACAATGATTTCCTTCTTCAAAATAGCCCCCAAAGCTCTCTTTCCGTACAAAAATGGTGTAAAAAGGGTTTAAGTCGCGAAAGGTTTAATTATATACTGCCCAGTGATTTCTTCACTGCGATCGCGGCAAAAGCCATGCGATCGTGGTTCGCAGTAGTTCAACCTCAAGCGATCGCAACCCAATGCACGCGATCACGAAGACCAATTGACCTAACCCCCACGCGCCTGTCATGACCCTTCGCGATCGCGACCTAGCCCACGCGATCGCACTTCACCTTCTTCCAAACCTACGCGATCCCAACCCGATTCACACGATCACGATGCATAATTTTTCCTGGCCCTCAGAGTGTTCTACGCTATCGCGGCTCCCCCTACGCGATCGCAGAGAATAAAATTCTGCTGCACCAAAACCAGAAAACCAGCAATTCTCTAAGTCCAAAAATGCCCGTTAACTAACCGAAATCCATCCCGAGCCCCTCAGGACCCCAACCAAAGTTACCAACACATCATAATTGATTATTCAAACTTAGTTGCACTCTCAAAACACCAAAACTAACAGCAAAACACCAAATTTACATCGGATTCAAGCCTAAGAACTTTGAAATTTCTAAAAAATCCACCAACGATGCCGAAACTATCCAAAACAACTTCGATTGACCTCAAACTTTGTAGACATATCCGAAATGACATTACGAACCTATTCCATTTTCCGGAATTCCATTCCGACCCTGATAGCTTATTTTCCGTCGCCGTCCAGAAATCACCAAAAACTAACTTTCGCCAATTCAAGCCTAATTCTACACCGGACATCACAAAAATATTCCGAACACACTCCTAAGTACCAAATCACCTAACGAATCTATCCGAGCCATAAAATCCGCATTCTGCGGTCGTTTCCCAATAAGTCAACTCTCAATTGACTTTTCCAATTCTAAAGCTATATTTAAGGACTAAGTGGCTAAAATCTCACTACACATTCCGATTTCAAGCCTACCAACTCTAACACGTCAATAACAGTATAACCAACCTATGGCAAGTCAATAATAGCAATAAAAATGCAAGTTCTACGTAACGATAGACCGGGTCGTTACATTCTCCCCCACTTAAACATACGTTCGTCCTCGAACGTGCCTAGAGCTGTTCCAACACCACCAAAATTTGCTGTGTAACCTTCCAGGTACATATTCGGAGGTGATCCCATGTCACCCTACCCCATCTACGTCCGATAACACAACATAACTGAAATTTCATTATCAAATCCTGACCCATAAACCTTAGAACTACATTTTCACTTCTGAATCAATTTACAAGATCAAAATCCCTCAACTATAAACTGAATAAGTCTGAGCACACTGTAACAAGTCATATCCGTAACCCAAGATGAAATACCATGATCCACTTCATGACTCAAGCACTCGTGGCGATAATTCCTAATCACAATAGTTGCTTATAACAACCCAATACCGGTAAATAACCTCTTATCAAGAAATGCCTCGCTCTTACACTTTCATATACTGCCGATGATAACAGAAACACGTAGAAACTAACAACCATTCATTCAATCAGTCAGACATGAAGCTCCCCCTTCCCAAACAGGAATTATAGCAAATGTCTAAGCCGACTCCCGATATTTATCCTTCCAATTATGTTGTAGACAATTCTGACAATATTCATTCTAGGTCCAATGACCTCTTCTGACATGACACATCAATACAATTCAAAGCCATAACCTGTGCAACTCCTTCACTCAACAACAACATGCCAACATACTCAAATTATATAAAAGACTCACACGAGAGGACTATCTTTCCATTAACAATTACCCTCGAAGTGATAATTCTCCTTGTCATAATACTGCAATTCTCAACTTAGATTCACCACATGAGACCCAAGCATAAGACCATACAGTCTAAAGCTTATAAGCCGCTGAATACTCTCCCAAATATCCCCAAACTAAAACCAATACAACACATAATCGAGCAACCAACTAATCATTACCAGACTCCCCCACTTGTCTTAAATCCATAAATCAAAACAACAATAACCCACAATGCCCATACGATATCACTGCCACGATACCGTAGTGGGATTCAACTAAATCCTTCATAAGCTCATACATAACTAAAACCATTAAACATCCTAAATCATCTCCAACCAACCCCTTTTAGTCACAATCAAGCAATATAAACACATCTCACCCTCTAATCACACTCACCACATAGTCATCTAGTCACCAGGTCTCATCAATAAGGACACCAAGACATATAAGTTCCCAATTACAAACGAAATCTCGACACCCAAGCCACAGATAAAAATCTGGCCTCAAGTCCTCCAGACTGGACCCAAACATGCTAAATTCACATCCCATTCATGGAAGTCACAAGCCATCGATGCACAACTAATACCGAGCGGTCACGTGCACGTTTGAATACATGAAAGGAGTTCAAAGAATTACGCTTCAGGTTGAATCAATGGATTCACACGACAAGAGTTCAAGAATGTGAGATTTTTCCTAAAGGTTGTGCAGCCTCTCGAAGATAAATACAGACGTCTCCGTACCGATACACAAGACTCTACTAAACCTGCTCATGACTGGTGAGACCTATTTAACCTAGCGCTCTGATACCATCTTGTCACGACCCAATTTCGGAGTCGTGATGGCGCCTGTCGTGGGACCAGGCAAGCCTCCCTATTTAACTATGCTAAATTCAATTTCCAGTAAAAAAAATGATTTTAAACGAATTTATTAATAAAACTAAGAATCTGAAGTTAAAACAATATTTGAAGAACTAAATTTAAAACCTTCAACCCCGAATCCGATGTCACTCAGTAAAGAGCTACTATAACATAAAGCAAAGAAAAGGAGAAATGGACAACATTATCTCAAAAAAAAAGAACAACAGGTAGAATAAGAAATAGAAGATGAAGTCGCGATCGCCAGCTTCTACCTCGGCAACTCCAATAGAAACGCTGACCGCTGCTCAATATCTGCTACCGGGTCCCAGTGTACCTGGATCTCCACACAAGGTGCATGAGGTAACGTGAGTACACCTACTCAGAAGTAACGAACCCAAACTATGGGTTGAGAAGTAGTGACAGACAAAACCTCAATTATGTTACAAATATAATATACAATATTTAGTCATGCTAGCAGTTTATCAGGATGAGTAAATATGCCAAGTATGGAAGTATACTCTACTTGCCATCATAAAATATGTGTTATGAAACCAGTATGGATATGCACATAGTGCTCACAACTCTCCATAGAAGTCCACTCAGTACTATATATGGCTCACAGGCCCAGAGAAGTTCCATCCCGGAATATGCATAAACACCGGTGACCGTAGTCACTTCGTACTGAGGAAAAAGGCCAGTCCAGCCCCCACGGAGAAGATCCATCTCCGAAATACAACACTCGGACAATTTCCATATCCAGGGAAGAACCATCTCTCTCATAACATCAGCTTCGGACAAGATCCATGCCCAGGGAATATCCATCCCTCACATACATCAACTTCGGACAAGATCCATGCCCAGGAAGATCCATCCCTCATCATCAATGCGCTCACTGGGGGTGTAAAGACTTCGGAGGGGCCCTAGTGGCCCAAGCGCCATATCAAGCCAACAAAGGCATAATTTAAATATCGTTGCGGTGTGCAGTCCATTCTCATAACTGTCTCAATAATAGGCTCTCGGCCTCGCTCAGTCATTACTCTTCAGTCTCACTCACATGGATCACAAATGCCTCCATTAGCCTGAAACAATGATAAGTATGCATGTAATTGACAATACTTAGACTGAGATATGAGGTGGTATGCTATAATAGAACTGAGTATATGAAATCAAATAATCAGAAAATGAGACAGTAATATACGACCCCTCGGTCTCAGCATTCCCGGTGTGAAGTCTCGTATTTATACTTAACATGATTTCTAACATGTTCACAATTACCACATTAATAGAAGCACAAATATCATCATGGAATAATCACTAAGCGGTACCATGGGATAAGTAAGGCCACAAATACTCGGTGCACGCCCTCACGCACTTCACTTAGCATGTGCGTCACCTCAACAATAGTCATAAATCACTTAGCTCGGGGTTTCGAACCCTGAGAACCAAGTTTGGAAACGTTACTTACCTCAAAACCAGCTAAAATACTATTCCGTAGTGCCTTTGCCTCTAAATTCGGCCTCTGAGTGCTCCAAATCTACCAAGTTCAGATTTTTATCATCAAATTATGCTTAAGGTGTGAATCCCAATCGAAAAACATCAATTTAGCTCAAAAACCCGAATTTGGTCAAAACCCGACCCCCAGGCCCACGTCCCGAAACTCAGAAATTTTTATACAAAGTTGTTCTTCATCATCTCACGAGTTCGTACATATAAGGAACACTAAAATCAGAGTTTGTTTGACCCCCCAAATCAATCCCTAAAGGTCTCAAAATCTCAAGCCCTAAACCCACCTTTTTCTACTCATTTTCATGAATTTAACACTGATATTATGTTCTATAATCATCCATAATTGAGTTTTAAGGTCCAAAACACTTACCTTTATGAAGAACAATGATTTTCCTCTTCAAAAATCGCCCCCAAAGTTCTCTGTCCGTACAAAAATGGTGTAAAAAGGGTTTAAGTCGCGGAAGGTTTAATTATATACTGCCCAGTGATTTCTTCACTGCGATCGCCGCAAAAGCCACGCGATCGCGGTTCGCAGCAGTTCAACCTCACGCGATCTCAACCCAATGCACGCGATCGCGAAGACCAATTAACCTCACCCCCACGCGCCTGTCATGACCCTACGCGATCGCGACCTAGCCCACACGATCACACTTCACCTTCTTCCAAACCTACGAGATCGCGATGCACAATTTTGCCTGGCCCTCAGAGTGTTCTACACGACCGCGGCTCCCCCTACGCGATCGTAGAGAGTAAAAGTCTGCTGCACCAAAACCAGAAAACCAGCAATTCTCTAAGTCAAAAAATGCCCGTTAACCAACCGAAATCCATCCCGAGCCCCTCGGGACCCCAACAAAAGTTACCAACACATCATAATTGATTATTAAAACTTAGTTGCACTCTCAAAACACCAAAACTAACATCAAAATACCAAATTTACATTGGATTCAAGCCTAAGAACTTTGAAATTTCTAAAATCCACCAACCCGAAACTATCCAAAATAACTCCGATTGACCTGAAACTTTGCAGACATATCCAAAATGACATTATGAACCTGTTGCAACTTCCAAAATTCCATTCCGACCCTGATAGCCTATTTTCCACTGCCGACCAGAAATCACCAAAAACTAACTTTCGCCAATTCAAGCATAATTCTGCAGCGGACATCACAAAAATATTCCGAACACACTCCTAAGTCTCAAATCACCTAACAAAGCTATTCGAACCATAAAATACGCATTCCGATGTTGTTTCCCAATAAGTCAACTCTCAATTGACTTTTCTAATTCTAAAGTTATTTTTAAGGACTAAGTGGCTAAACTCTCACTACATCAATTCCGATTTCAAGCCTACCAACTCTAACACGTCAATAAAAGTATAATCAACCTATGACAAGTCAAGAATAGCAATAAAAATGTAAGTTTTACGTAACGACAGACCGGGTCGTTACAGAACTTCACTAATTACTAAAGCCAAACATTTAGACTTGAAAATATGTCAATAGAAATCCACCCACCACTAAGCTTTCTTTAGACTATAAAAGATAAACAACTAATATTAATTTCATTAAACCCTTAAATAGAAAAACGACATTCATCATGTCAAGGACGATTGACATTGCATAGATTGCCTCGATTAATTTCTTAACATGAGAAATCTTATATGCTCATATAGGTGCTAGTGAGAAGTAATTATTGCACTATTTTTTTTTCTTTTCACGAAATATTATTACTTGACGTACTCTTTAATTTTTTTGTAATTGATTTCGAATTTTTTTAATTATAATTAAGTATAAGATGATTTGGAACTATTCATTCAACAGATAGAAATGAAATACAATACCGCTTGATTAAATGATTCACAAAATGCATAGTTATTTCCATTGAAAGAAATTTTTACTTTTCGTATTAATGCTAGAAGTGCCTTGAAAGAGGGAGAAAAAAGAAACATAAATTGTTTCTTTTAAGAGAGATGTTACACCACCTTGTGGTCTCATATATATTTTTAATCATTTACTGATTTATAGCGATTTTTCGTACATCCTTATCCTCTTTCATTAACACATAGTAACATCTTTTTAAGTTTTTAAAAATTGCAATAAAAAATGAATCATTTTCTAACACTGTCTTATTCTCTCATGTATACTATTCCTATATACATTTATTTATTTCTCCTGCATGATAGAAATATTCTCCTTTTTTTTGCAAAAAATTACCAAAGTAAAAGCTACCAAATATCTAACAACCATTAAAATCAATGGTAAGATAATTGTACTTTTAGACGGAAGAACCGATCTTGTAAATTGAAAAAATTATGGGTAAGAAAGTATTTAACTTTCTAATCATTCATATAACATAAAAACACATCTACGCACATTAATGCATTTGTTTATGCATTACCGGTACACTTACATTTTGTGAGGCAATTCATTAATGATTATCCATATAATTGGCATATAATTAGTATTTTCCTCCCAAAAATACCTTAATGTAACAATTTAAAGGAAAAAAGAAAAAGCAGAGACAATATACAAAATGTATATTTAAAGAAGAAAAACTGTTTATACATGTAAAATAAAAGCATTAACATTAGATTCTACAATTATAAATACTTGTTTTTCAATTAGGCAATGACATGCTAATAAGAATGAAAATCAAAACTTTATTGAAAAAAAAAAAGGAAAGAAATACAGAAGAAGGGGTAATAAGAATAAATCACATATTTGTTAGTCTCAGATCTATCTTTGAGTGCATCTCCTAGCACAAAAGAAAAGAAGATGAAAATAAAAAATATCACAACCTATAAGTAAAATGTTAAAAATTAAAGAAGTGAAAAATTCAAAACAACTACAAACCAAGTAATCACAAAGTGAGAACTAACTCTCTGTTAACAAAACAAAAAACTTGAAATATAAAGTCAGCTACATTGATAGGGTGTTAGAGGTTGATGCTGAGGCAATAAAACTGTTACTGCCATATTGGCCTTGTAGGACCAATTTCTTTTTTTCACACACAAAACTTTTGATTCAACTACTCTCTACTGTAAATTTCTGTTTAGTACTCGAATATTTTTCATACGCACAAAGCAACTTAGTAAAGAAAAATCAAGCAACAAAAAATGAAAATCGGAGAGGATAGTAAAAAAAATACCCAAAAATTAGTAACAGAGGAGGAGAACTTATTTTTCATCAACAAAAATAAAACCGAAGTGATGTATAGTTGATGTTGTGTGAGTAAAAAAAGGAAGAAAAGATGCAATTTATAACAATTAAACAAATAGGGGTTACGGATTCCAAAAATCACAACCAAAAATACAATTTATAACAAATTAAATAATTGGAAGGGGGGGGGGGATACGAACTTGAAAAATCACAATGAATGAAGAGGTGTGAGTTATGGGAATAAATTTTTTAAATTAAGATAAATAGTTAAACTGAAAGGAAAAATTCAAAAATGAGAAAATAAATAAATATGATTCCTACACTATAAGAGATGCCACGTCATCTTGTCAAATCCCTCCTTTATATATATATATATATATATATATATATATATATATAGGATAAAATAAGTACCTATTAATTTCTAAATAGCATACTCAGAAGGGCTATATGTGCACTTGACCCAAAATCCTAGAGTCTGGAACCCAATTATTGGGTTTTTGGACAAGTGTGACATTAATAGGTGAAAAAAATAAAGAGGGACCAAATAATGTATAACGTGGTAATAAACTGCGCTATACTTTAACGGTGTTTTAGCCGTTAAGGTAGCACGTTTATTACCGCGTTATACATGCATAGCGCATGTTTTTTTCCGCGATATGCTGACAGGATCTGACAGAAAGGTATAGCGCATAAAAATACAGCGCTATACCTATATAGCGCATGAAATAACAATAATTCAAGTGAGTATAGCGCACATTAAAAGAGAGTTATACATAAAAAATTTCAAGCCATTTCCTTATATAAAAGGGTTAGGATTTTATGAAAATCCATCCAAAAAATATTCTAACTCCCGTTCAAACTTTTTTTCTTGTTAAATTCTCAAGCATTTTTTCATAATGTCTGAAGAGCGAAGAATAAGAGTTTCATTATATTGAGGGGTTGAGGTTATGATGGAGAATAACTCTGTGGGGTACAGTTTATCTCCACAATGTTATGTTAAATTTCCACTTACAATGGAGTACGATACATTGGTATCGTTGTTATGCAAAAAAAATGAGTGTGAGAAAACGTTCGGTGAAACTTAAAGTAACCGGAAGATATCCGTATTCCGTCACACCGCAAGGGGTTGCCTTTTTACTTGGAGTTTTCCATCGACGATGATGAAACTTTGAGGGATTTTCTGAGGACTCCGGATGAATACCAGGAATTTCTTGTAATCAAAATGTTGGATATGTACGTCAAGGACGAAGACATTCCCAACAATGAGGTTGCAGATAGTAGGGATAACCCCAGTCAACGGGTGGTTATTCTGAAGAAGTTTTTGCCGGACAATTTTTGGATGAAAGAGTTTGCCTTGATTTAAACTAATTACCGTCAGCGAATGAGCAGCGAGGAAATAATTTCTCTCCTGCTTTATATAATTCACAAGACGAGTGGTAATGTAACGACCCGACCGGTAGTTTTGATCTCAAGCGCGTCGTTCAGCGGTTGGTGGCCGTGAGCAGCTCCATTTCAGGTATTATGACTTGTAGGTGTGGTCGGAATTGAATTCGGAAAGTTTAGAGTTGATTTGGAAAGAAAATTCTCATTTTAGAAGCCTTAAATTGGAAGAATCAACTAAGATTAGAATTTTGAGTAAACGACCTCCGAATCAGGATTTGAAAGTTTCAGTAGGTTCGTATGATGATTTCGGACTTGGGCGTGTGTCCGGATTGGGTTTTGGATAACCCGGGAGCGTTTCGGTGTATATTATGGAAGTTAGCATTTTAGAAGAATTTCATAGATTTGGGCTTGAAGTGCATTTAAGTGGTTTTGATGTCTGTTTGGGATTCTGAGTCTGGGAATAGATTCGTATGATGATTCTGGAGTTGGGAGCGCGATCGAAAGTGAATTCGGGTGTCCGTAGGTCATTTTGAAGTCATTTGGCTAAATATAGAAATTTGAAGTTTTTTGAGAAATCCGACCGAAAGTGGAAGTTTTGATATCGAGGTCAGAATGTGATTCCGAAATTTAGAGCAGGTCTGTAATGTCGAATATTACTTGTGTGCAAAATTTGGGGTCAATCGGACGGATTTGATAGGTTTCGACATCGGATGTTGAAGTTGGAAATTTCTAAGTTCATAAAGTTGGGATTTGGGTGCGATTCTTGGTTTCGATGTGATTTGAGGCCTCGAGCAAGTACGCATTATGTTTTGGAACAGGTTGGTATAATTGGACGGGGTCCCGGGGGCCTCGGGTGGATTCCGGGCGGTTAACGGATCAATATTTGAAGTTGAAGAAAGCTGAAGGTTGTTGTCATCAGGTATAACCGCACCTGCGAGGCTTTGGCCGCAGGTGCGACTAAGGGCGCCGCAGGTGCGAAATTGGGCTGGAGCCAAGGAGGCCGCAGGTGCGGGAGATTTGGGCGCACCTGCGGAAGCGCAGGTGCGGAAATAGGCCTGGGCAGATTGTTTTTAAGCAAGAATTTGGTCATTTGTCCATCTATTTTCATATGCTATGGGTGATTTTGAGGAGCTTCAAGGAGAGGATTTCGTCAAGGATCGCAAGGTAAGTAATTTCTTCACGTTTTTGAATTAAATACAAGATTCTATGCATGTATTAGACATGGAAATTTGTAGGAAATTCGAAAATCTTACAGAAACCTAGAAAATGGTAATTTGGATTTTTACCCAGGAATTTGAGCATGGAATGTAGAGTAAATTGTATATTTGAACTAGTAAGGCTATGGTTAGAGTATATCTTCAAGAAATTTTGGATTCCGGGCACATGGGCCCGAGGGCATTTTGGTTATTTCACTAAGCGGGGTCCGGAAGTTATATAATGTGGAATTGTTGAAAATATTAGAGTATATTTTTATTTGTTTGTCGTTGTTTGGATACTTTTGGGGCGTTGTGCGTCCGTTGGAGTCGTCGGAAGGGCTTGGAAGCCGGTTATGGAATTTCGGAGCAAGGTAAGTCTCCTTTCTAACTTCGTGCGGGGGAATTTTCCCCCTAAGTGAACTATTTAAGTACATGTTATTATCTTCGGGGGATACGTTCGCACGAGGTGACGGGAGTCCTGCATAGCTGCTAATATGCCGTGTCCGGTTAGTCTAGGACCCACTAGCATGTCTTACGTGTTGTACCTATAATCCTGCCTGTAATACTAAACTGCTAATATAATCGAAATCGTAATTTAATATCTGAAGAAGACTAGAGTTCATTTTCTTAATTATCTAGAAAGAGAATTTATTCATCCGCGGACAATTGTGTACCTGATAGGGTTGCATTACAGAAATATCATTAAACTTGGCAAATGAGTTTCAAAACAAAGATTTAAGAGCTATATTTCATGTCCCTTTAAAAATAATTTTACCACATTCATGAGAAAATGACTTTCATGATAAAATGGGGACTTATTGTGTCGACATGTGTAACTTCGGGTGCCTGAGTCGCATGTATGATTTGCGAGCAGGCTAGCCTTAGTATTTTATGTATAACCGCGTTGCTTGATCGATTCGCGAGCGGGGCAGATAGATGCATCCATGGTTCGGGCCGTTCAACCCTCGACAGTGCACAGTTTATGTTTATGTTGGTTCGGGCCGTCGACCCTCGGCATTGCTTGCGCATGAATTATAAGGAAGGGCAATTTATGTGTAAAATGTGAAATAAGTCTGATGTTTTCTTATCCCGGATTATGATTTAAATTGTCAACTAAAATGATGAAGACTTAAAGTGTTAAATGTGGAAGGAGTTGATATTATTTATTCCTGAATTTTAATAAATTGTCTATGACATCATGCTTAGTGTATCAGTTGAATATACTAAATTGACCTCTAGCAAGTGTCTAATTCGACATCTCGTCACTACCTCTCTGAGGTTAGGCGGGCGACTTACTGAGTACACGTTGTTTTTGTACTCATGCTACACTTGCTGTGCATTTTATTGCACAGGTACTTTCATAGCGATGTGGAGGATTGGAGACTTATGCGAGCTGCATCATCCGGAGGCGATCCGCAGCTTATAGAGTCTCCCTCATACTGTATTACATTATTTTAAATTTTTTTGTCCACTTGTATTTCGGACAAGATTTGTATAAGTTGTAAAATTCTTAGAAAATGCTCATGTACTTGTGACATCGGGTTCTAGGTTGTGTTGGGATATATTTGCTAAAGTGTAATATTTAAACCATTGTTTTACTTAACAGATTTTATTTAGTTAATATGTAAGAAAGTGAAAGGAAATGTAGTTCATAAATGTTTAAACCGGAATTTATTTCGATTAATTAATGATTGGCTTGCCTGACAATGATGTCCGGCGCCATCACGACCTTATGGATTTTGGGTCGTGACAACATGGTATTAGAGCTCTAGGTTCCCTCAGGTCTCACGAGTCATAAGCAAGTCTAGTAGAGTCTTGCGGATCGGTACAGAGATGTCTGTACTTATATTTGAGAGGCTACAGGGCTGTTAGGAGTACTTCCATTCTTCATTCCTCATCATGCGATTTGATTCCTTTGAGGCTTATGACTATGTTCATTCCTACTCAATCTTATGCATCGCGAAGCGCTTGCTATGAATAAGGAATTTGAGGAATTGAAATGGTGCTACGGATGTAATTCGAGATGTTTCAATGTATAATTGGTTGGGGCTGTTGTTATGGCCCTGCAAAAGAATAATATGTTGTTTCAGCTCAGTAGTTGTGTTTCTGAGAGCCTTAAGGCTATGCTAGGGTAGTAATGATGCTTGCGATTAGTTATCGCGCGATGTCGATATGATGATAGAATGATTGCCTGTGTGTTGGGGGTGATGAATGGTTTGAAGGGAGGTCTTCTCAGAGTGTGATTTCGAGATTTCGGTATTTTAGTTCCGGTAGAGGAAAGGCATTTGGATTATGAAGGGTCCGGTTGGGGTTGATAAAGTAGCAAGACTTGGTGTCTTCAAGTGAGGTGGGATATGCATATGTGCATGAAGTCGTCGTCATTGATCGAATGGAATGCGCTAAGTTTGTCGGTGCTATGGTTTATTCTGTTGCATGGGGTCAGAGTATTGAGAAGAAGTATTGAAGAATGCGGTTGGCAGAGGCCATGAGGTGCGGTGGTTCAATACCAGATAAGTGTTGATAACGGAGGCAGCTAGAGAAATATGAATCTTCGGAGAGCTTGAAGTCGTGGTGATCTGCTGGTTTGAGAGCTACAGAGAATGATCCTGAAGTGAGGCTAGGCGGTGGTTCCATTTCTAGGAGGCCAGGTGTAAGAAGCGGAAGTCGAGCAGTCGCAAAGTGGGGGAGCGGCAGCATAGCTTGGAATTTGAAGATATTGTCGCGCATTTAATGGATGTCCATGAGGAGAGGATGGACTAGTAAATTTGGTAAATGAAGAAGGGTGTAGGATGGGGTATTGAAGTCACAGAGAGCGTGCATTTCAGCATCGTTGGAAAGTTTCCGCGGGTGATTTCCACAGGTGGGTTATCTCCTGTGAATAGGTTAGCGGTGGCATAGTTGGCAGGTCTCGTGAGGGGTTCTAGTGGCTATTCGATAGGAGGAACAAGGTGTGAATGATTCTAGAGAATTTGAGTATTTAGGGAGTGCTAGCAAGAGGATTTGGAAGAATTGGACGGATTGGTTGAGCTAGATCGCGTTATCAAAGGAAAAAGGATCTCGGGAGGGTCTAGAGTGGTGCAAGAAGTAGCTTCGGGCTAAGTGGGGGAGTCCCACCATCTGCAGTTGGGTTGTAGGGTTGTATTCTCATAGGTTTGCGGATTGTCGGTGTGTTGGCAAGTTGTTTCAGCTAAGGGAAAGGAGTAAAATGGTGATTGTACGTGGGATTTGATGAATGTGTGCAAAAGTTGGCCCTGTCTGGCCAGGGTTAGGCTTTGGAAGATTCAGAATTTTTCTTAAGGCATAGGGGAGTTGCCAGGGTAGTGACTCAGTCACGTGCTTCAAGGAAAATGGTGTTCAGGTGCTAGAAGAGCCTTGGAGTTGATTGTATTCGGGGCCAGTCAGAGTGGGTGTGACTCTCAATAGCGGTCCTAATGAATTCAAAAGTTAAGTATGCGGCGTTTAAGGGTTTTAGGCAGCAGTATGATCGAGAAACGAGCTTTTGTAGAGTAATTTCTGAGAAAAAAGGGGATGGTTGGAATGTTCTATGACATGTTTTATCATGCAGGATAGTATTGAAGGAGTGAGAGAAATAAACCCCGGATTTTAGAAAGATTATCAGGAGGATATAAGACGGGTTGCTGGATTTAGGCAGCATATTCTCGTGAATCAAGGTCACTCGGGATGAGTGAGGGTTGAGTTTGTTATGAGTGAAAGGAAGTTGCTATTATTCCTGAAGCAATTGAAGATGGTTAAAAGAAGATAGATTGATTAGCCATGGTTGAAATGGCACGTTTGCGGCAGTGATCAGTTCCCTCGGTGTGATTAAGTTATGCATGTGGTTTGTTCCGGTGTGTGCGGGGGCTTGTCGGCCGTCATAATGGATTCCACGTGGGAGAATTTGAGTGCTATGTCCTGTCAGGTATAGGCGGATCCCGGAAGGGTTATAGTGGTATAGACTACTACTTAAGAATTTGCATGTTGGGTGATTGTGGGAATTCACTTTTGTGTTGAGATGGTACTCTTGAATTGAGTTAAGTAAAAGGTTTCTATATGATGAAGTGTTCACCCTATTGGTGGTTCAGAAGTTATGATGGAAATTCTTGCGCTACCTCATATTGGCATGTTAGGTGCGGTAAGCAGTATGTAACTGGGAGTAAGAATCAAGATTGCGGTTTGGTGTTAATAAGGATGTCATGAGCTCGGAAGAGCAAGAATAAATGATTTGAAAGTTCAGAGTAAGCTGGTGTTATCTTTAGTGTCACTTGAGATTGATATTCGGTGGAAGAGGCTTTCTACCCTGGATATGGGTTCTTGATTTGTCTTACAACGTAGTATGGCCAGTGGTGGATTGTGGGGTGTTTGTCCCGGCTATGATGGTTGTTCAAGCGTATTATGAGAGAAAGTGGGTTAATGTGGACCCAGGAAAAGCTATTAGCTTAGTTTTGTGCGATCAAGGTAGACTCGGTGTTTGTGGATGGATTTAAATATGACTATGGGCTCCGTATGAGCCAGGCATGTTCATTTTAGTATAGCGCTCCTCAAGGAGAGGTGTTGGGATATCAGGTGATTGTTCCGTCTTCGTCAAATTCATGTGATATTATGATTGTGCCGTGTCATTTGTGAAACGACTTGATAATTTCTTATGTGTTGAGGTCCCGCGTAGTGATGATGTTATGTTAGCAGGATGGCTCTTGAGATCCAGAGTGTATGTATATATATATATATATATATATATATCGCACCTCTCTTGTGCTTGAGTGTTGTGAGCATATGGCTTTATCAGTCTCCCCAAGATGGTATTATGCATCTAGCGTGCTTATGACCGATATTCAGAGATTTGTAATAGTGAGCACTTCAGCTCCGTGTATATATCCTTACGTGAATTTTATGTTATTTGGATCGAGTGACACGCCACCACGGTTATGTTATTTGGATCAGGTGGCACGCCTCCACGGTCATGTTATTTGGATCGGGTGGCACGCCGCCACGGGCATGATATTTGGATCGGGTGGCACGCCGCTACGGTCATGTTATTTGGATCGGGTGGCACGCTGCCACGGGCATGATATTTGGCTTGGGTGGCACGCCGCCACGGTTATGTTATCTGGATCGGGTTACACGTCGCAATAGTGTGATGATGAGTAAGGTTCCTATATTTATTCTATCTTATGTTCTACTTCCTATTTTATGAGAAAAGTTCATAGTAGTGTGTGAGTTTAATAGTTCCTTCCTGAGTCGCTTCTTATTATCATATTCGAGTTACGGCCTATTGGCGCGATGAGATATCATGTGAGGTTGTTGGTCATGTTTGGGGTAATTTGTTGTTTGAGCAGTTCGTACTGGGTGAGGCAAGACTATCGGATCAGGGATCAGTGCGGTAAGGTTATGTGAAGTGTATATTAAAGAACAAATATCATTATTCAGGTTCATAATGAGGTGATGATTCCAGTCAAGATGAGGTATTCAATGATTTGTTAACTCCGCAGTTGGGTATGAATTTCTGCACATTTCCTCCGTTGTGGTGGTACCGTCACCATTATAGCATGATGTATGTATATATATATCATGAGGTGCATTAGGAGAATCAGATTCGTGGAATTTTGGCTATTAAGGTTCAGGGAACGTCATTGTGGTTAGATGATGAATCTCGCGGTGTATGGTGCTGATTCACCAAAAGTATGCAGTCATGTTCTGGTATATCGGGTGGTGGATGATACGGTGTTTATGTATTGGAACATGGCCTGGCAGAGGAAATTTCAGGTATTGGAACTAGGTTCTGAGCTTATTATATGGATAAAAGAAGGAATCTTCAGATTTAATCAAGCTAATGTACTCAACTGGGTTGTGGTAGCATGGGCAGGTGCTCAAGGTGTTAAACAGTGATTTCTGATAACGCCAGAGCAGTTCTTAGCACGTTTGAGGACGAACGTCTGTTTAAGTGAGGGAGAATGTAACGACTCGACCGGTAGTTTTGAGCTCTAGTGCGTTGTTCAGCGGTTGGAGGCTGTGAGCAGCTCCATTTTAGGTATTATGACTTGTAGATGTGGTCGGAATTGAATTTCGGAAAGTTTAGAGTTGATTTGGAAAGAAAATTCTCATTTCAGAAGCCTTAAGTTGGAAGAATCAACTAAGATTGGAATTTTGAGTAAACAACCTTCGAATCAGGATTTGAAGGTTCCAACTAGTTCGGATGATGATTTCGGACTTGGGCGTGTGTCCGGATTGGGTTTTGAATAACCCGGGAGCGTTTCGGTGTATATTATGGAAGTTAACATTTTAGAAGAATTTCATAGATTTGGGCTTGCAGTGCATTTCAGTGTTGTTGATGTCGGTTTGGGATTCCGAGTCTGGGAATAGCTTCGTATGGTGATTCTGGAGTTAGGATCGCGATCGGAAGTGAATTCGGGTGTCCGGAGGTCATTTTGAAGTCATTTGGCTAAAGATAGAAATTTGAAGGTTTTTGAGAAATCCGACCGAAAGTGGAAGTTTTGATATCGAGGTCGGAATGCGATTCCAGAAGTTGGAGCAGGTCCGTAATGTCGAATATGACTTGTGTGCAAAATTTGGGGTCAATCGGACGTGATTTGATAGGTTTCGGCATCAGATGTAGAAGTTGGAAATTTCTAAGTTCATAAAGTTGGGATTTGGGTGCGATTCGTGGTTTCGATGTTTTTTTATCTGATTTGAGGCCTCGAGCAAGTCCGCATTATGATTTGGAACAGGTTGGTATAATTGGACAGGGCCTCGGGTGGATTCCGAGTGGTTAACGGATCAATATTTGAAGTTGAAGAAAGCTGAAGGTTGTTGTCATCTGGTGTAACCGCACCTGCGAGGCTTTGGCCGCAGGTGCGAGCTACAGGTGCGGCAGGTACGAAATTGGGCTGGAGCCGCAGGTGAGGGAGATTTGGGCGCACCTGCGGAAGCGCAGGTGCGGAAATAGGCCTGGGCAGATTGTTTTTAAGCGAGAATTTGGTCATTTGTCCATCTATTTTCATATGCTATGGGCGATTTTGAGGAGCTTCAAGGAGAGGATTTCGTCAAGGATCGCAAGGTAAGTAATTTCTTCACGTTTTTGAATTAAATACAAGATTATATGCATGTATTAGACATGGAAATTTGTAGGAAATTCGAAAATCTTAAAGAAACCTAGAAAATGGTAATTTGGATTTTTAGCTAGGAATTTGAGCATGGAATGTAGAGTAAATTGTATATTTGAACTAGTAAGGCTATGGGTAGAGTATATCTTCAAGAAATTTCGGATTCCGGGCACGTGGGCGCGAGGGCAGTTTTGTCATTTCACTAAGTCGGGTCGGGAAGTTATATAATTTGGCATTGTTGAAAATATTAGAGTATATTTTCATTGAGTTGTCGTTGTTTGGATAGTTTTGGGGCGTTGTGCGTCTATTGGAGTCGTCGGAAGGGCTTGGAAGCCGGATATGAAATTTCAGAGCGAAGTAAATCTCCTTTCTAACTTCGTAAAGGGGAATTGTCCCCCTAGGTGAATTAATTAAGTACATGCTATTATCTTCGGGGGCTACGTACGCACGAGGTGACGGGAGTCCGTGCGTAGCTACTACTATGCCTTGTCCAGGTAGTCTAGGATCCACTAGCATGCCTTACGTGTTGTACCTGTAATCCTGCATGTAATACTAAACTACTAATATAATTGAAATCGTAATTTAATACCTGAAGAAGACTAGAGTTCATTTTCTTAGTTATCTAGAAAGAGAATTTATTACTCCACGGATAATTGTGTACCTGATAGGGTTGCATTACAGAAATGTCATTAAACTTGGAAAATGAGTTTCAAAACGAAGATTTAAGAGCTATATTTCATGTCCCTTTAAAAAGAATTTTACCACTTTCCTGAGAAAACAACTTTCATGATAAAATATGGACTTATTGTGTGGACATGTGTAACTTCGGGTGCCTGAGTCGCATGTATGATTCGCGAGCAGGATGACCCTGTATTTGTGTATATTCATATGAGCACCTGAGTCGCAGGTATGATTCGCGAGCAGGCTAGCCTTAGTATTTTATGTATAACCGCGTCGCATGATCGATTCGCGAGCGGGGCAAATAGATGCATCTATGGTTCGGGCCGTTCGACCCTCGGCAGTGCACAGTTTATGTTTATGTTGGTTCGGGCCGTCGACTCTCGGAATTGCTTGCGCATGATATTTACTGCGTATTTTCTGTGATTTATACATGTTTATCGGCCTAAGGAAGTTTTAATGGCCAGTTATGAGGAAGGGGACTTTATGTGTAAAATGTGAAATAAGTCTGATGTTTCTTATCCCGGATTATGATTTAAATTGTCAACTGAAATGACGAAGACTTAAAGTGTTAAATGTGGAAGGAGTTGATATTATTTACTCTTGAATTTCAATAAATTGTCTATGACATTCATGCTTAGTGTCTCACTTGAATATACTAAATTGACCTCTAACAAGTGTCTAATTCGACCTCTCGTCACTACCTCTCTGAGGTTAGGCGGGCGACTTACTGAGTACATGTTGTTTTTGTACTCATGCTACACTTGTTGTGCATTTTATTGCACAGGTACTTTCATAGATATGTAGAGGATTGGAGACTTAGCCGAGCTGCATCATCCGGAGGCGATGCGCACCTGACAGAGTCTCCCTCATATTGTATTACATTATTTTAAATTTCTTTGTCCACTTGTATTTCGGAAAAGCTTTGTAGAAGTGGTAAAATTCTTAGAAAATGCTCATGTACTTGTGACACCGGGTTCTGGGTTGTGTTGAGATATATTTGCTAAAGTGTAATATTTAAACTATTGTTTTACTTAACAGATTTTATTTAGTTAATATGTAAGAAAGTGAAAGGAAATGTTGTTCATAAATGTTTAAACCAGAATTTATTTGGATTAATTAATGATTGGCTTGCCTGACAATGATGTCCGACGCCATCACGACCTTATGGATTTTGGGTCGTGACAGGTAAACTTCAATTTTTATTTGTGTTACGATGTATATTTTTGTTGTATTGAATTTGTATTACCGCTGATATATTCCATAGGGGGTATCGGCCGGATATGAATTTTGCAAGTTATGAACCCACGCATAGTTGGAATATGCCTAGTTTTGGTGTGTTGGATCATGGTGGTTCATCCGGGAGTCATCACCAACATGAAAATGTCCATCATGGAATTTCATCACATTACGACTTGTGAGTGAAGTGATACAGCTATATGGAAAGTATTTATTAATTTCAGTAGCTTATTATTTGTTGGTTGTGCAGTGAAAACGAGCAAGTTAAACCACATGTCCTCACTCAATTGCCCGAAGACTACGTATTAAATCGGGATTTGGCAGATGCACAGAGTGAGGAAGAGAACAGTGATTACGACAACAATACCGAGGAATATGGAGACCAGACACCCTTCCCTCGTGAGGATGGTGATGGGGAGGATGAGAATGAAGGACCTGATTTGACGAGGGAGTATGCTCCACCCCACCCTGGACGAAGAGTGTACGAGTCCCAAGTTCTGTTTCATTCAAGGGAGACTCCTTACCTTGATAACTTGCCAAGCATGCCAGATGTGGAAGCTCTCACAAGGGATTTCGATGAAATTCGGACAGCAATGTGGGATGAGTCTAGACCAACGGTGTTGGCAAAGGGCATGTTTTTTCCTGATAAAGTGCGCGTAAGCATGGCTTGTAAAATGCACAACATAAAAGAGTGTCGTGAGATGCAGGTATGTGAGTCAAGTTCGGATGTATACAATGTTGTTTGTCGCAGGTGGTTTTGGACATGTCATTGGATGTTGCATGCGATCAAGAAGAAGACAGGTCTGTGGAAAGTGGGTAAATACATCCCCACCCACACATGTGAAATGGACACATTCAATGGGAATCACTTCAACGTGGATATTGACTTGATTTCTCTTGTCATTATTCAACACCTCGAAGCGTCCATAAGGTATAAAATCAAAGAGTGCATTACATCAGTCCACCAGGAATATGGCCATACCATTACCAAAAGAAAGGCATATCTCGGGCGCAAACGAGCGTTTGAAATTCTCTATGGTGACTGGGATAAGTCATTTGCAGCTTTACCCAAGTACATGGCCGCATTGCAGCACTTTAACCCCGGGACAGTTCTTGAATGGAAGCTTGAGCGGAGTCCGGGAAAATCATAATATATATTCAGTTACGTGTTCTAGGCGTGTAAACTAGCAATTGACGGTTTTTCGCATTGCCGGCCTGTAATATCCATAAACGGCACTCATGTCTATGGAAAGTACGATATCAAGTTGTTGATAGTCGTTGCAGTAGATGCTAATGGACAGATATTTCTTCTAACTTTTGTTGTTTGTGCCAATAAAATCCAAGATACGTGGACGCTATTTTTGAACCACTTGAAAGAGCACGTTGTCAAACAGCGTTCCGATATTTGTCTAGTATCTGATCGACACGGTGGTATATTAAGTTATGTGGAGAACTTGCCTGCATGGCAAGAACCTTATGCCTACCACTGTTACTGTGTGAGGCACTTTAAGGGCAATTTCCAGAAGGCATATCCCAACAAGGATCTGCATGATTTGATGTGGATGGCAACAACAAACCACCAACAATATAAATTTCGGAGGCACATGGAATCTATCAGGCAAGAAGACGAGGCAGCCTATCGTTGGTTACTACGACATCACCCTGAAAAGTGGACTTTGCATGCGGATGGTGGCAGATGATGGGTAATTCTGACTACAAACGTGTCAGAGTCTTTCAACGGGTTATTGAAGTCGGCAAGAGGATTGCTTGTCACTACCATGGTGCGGATGTCATTCAAGAAGATGGTAGAGAGGTTTTTTGAAAGGTCTGCAGCTGCAACGCCATTGATGTAAAGGGGTGTTTAATTTATGCCAGTGTCGATGAAGAGATTTGAGAAATTTAGGTGTCGAGCACATTGGCATTCATTTTTGTAGTATGATAACGAAAGAAATGTTTTTGAAGTTCGCACTGCTATCCATCAAAATCGGGGGAATAATGTACATACTGTAAATGAATCTATAAGTTTATGCTCTTGTGGGAAATGGTCCATCTACCACATGCCTTGCTCACATGCCATCAAGTGCTTTCAACGTGTTGGTTTAGGTATAACCAACTACGTTGATCAACAATATAGTGTTGCCAAGTACCTAATCACCTACAGTGGGCAGATGCATGTGATGACCAAAAGGTCTGTGTTCTGAGGTCGTGAAAACCTCCTTCTATCTCACCTCGATTTGCATGCGCAGCCCGAGCGTGTAGCCGGGAATCCTTTATGTGAAAAACTGATAAAAATGATAATTTTATATTGGAACTTTGAATAAAGTTGACTTTAGTCAACGTTCTTGGTAAACGAACTCGGACCTGTGATTTGACGATCCCGGGGGGTCCGTAGAAAAATATGGAACTTGGGCGTTTTCCCGGAATCGAATTCCGAGGTCCCAAGTACGAGAAATGAATTTTTAAGAAAAATATAAAGGTTTTTGAAAATGAAATTTGAGGTGAAACCTGTGATATCGGGCCCGTATCATGGTTCCGGAGCCCGCTACAGGTTCGATATGTCTTATATGTGCTATTTGTGAAATTTGGTAAGAAACAGACTTAGTTTGACGTGATCCGAACCTTAAATGCAAAAATTGATGTTTGAAGAAGTTTTGAGAAATTTCATTAATTTTGAGGTTTAATTCGATGCTTATGATGTTATTTTGGTGATTTGATTACTCGAATAAGTCCGTAGGATATTTTTGAGGTTGTGTGTATATTTGGGTTTGAGCCCCGAGGGCTTCAGTGTGTTTCAGATAGGGTTCGGGTCCTTTTTCTCGCATTTTCCGCTGTTGTTATCTGCCTTCTGATGTCGTTCTGTGCGATCGCAAACATCCCTTCGCATTAGAGACACATTAATGTGGACCACCCCAAAATCCTTCAATGTGTTCGCATGAATCCATCCACAATCGCAGAAGCCATCCTGCTCCTTATACGCGATCACATAAACTATTCCGCGATCGCGTAGAGCATTTTTGACCAATGATATATTTCCTCTACGCGATTGATGCGATACTAAATTGCATAGTCTAGCATGTGATATACCTTAAATTTGAGGTGCTTTAATGATAAAAATACACTTGTTATGTGCTTAATGGAGTTTATTTTATGTGTAGGTGAATTGGAGATGGAAACGGAGCTAAAGGGATGCAAATACGTCGAAAATACGCAAAAGGAGACGCCCGGGCGATAGCCGGGCGTTTGCCCCCTAAAACCTGGCACCCCCATTGTGTTAGGGGGGCGTTTGCCCCATAAGTCCTGGTACCCCCTGGCGTTAGGGGGGCGTTAGGGCCC
>ML319053.1:0-41216 GCA_005239505.1 Nicotiana paniculata
AGATATTGCTACTATTAAGCCCTTAACCATGTGATTCCTACTCTTAAAAATTAAAAACTACTTAGACCTGGTTCAACTAAAAACCCTTGGAAAAGAACCGTGGTTCAAAGAAAAACCAAGGGGGAATTACTACATTACTTAAAACAAAAAATATTTTTGGTATTTTCTTTAGACGTACTTCCTTCAAGAAAACTGTCTAGGAGATCCATCGTCAGGAAGAGTCCACATATTTCTAATTTTTTTTATTTTTTTTCTGTTTTTGTTCTACTTTAAAAATAAAAAACTTACCAACAAGAAAAACTAAAACTACTAATAAGAACTACTTATTAATAAGAAAACTTACTAACAAGAAAACACACTAAACACAACAAATATATACAACACCCCACACTTAAATCATGCAGTGTCCTCAGTGCATCAGATATAGACAAAACAAGAAATAAAAGTAAGGTGTACGAAACTCCCTGGTCCAATAGTGTCGACATATTTTCCATTACTCTCGCTTTCATGCTCCTTTGAGCACATGCTTTAATCATTTTATGCCTCCACTTTGAACTTATGAATTGAACCCCAATTTTTGATTCTGCTTTATGATCATGCTCATGGGGTGGTGAAACAAATCTACCTGGCCCAATAAAACCATGTAATAATCTGCGCTTATTAGCCGTTCGATAAAATGTATACTCCCTACTTTCTGACAGGAAGAATTCAAGAATGTAGGCATCTTGTTATTTGTCCCTCAGCTCATCAGGTGGTTCGGGTAACTCTATTTGCATATCATCATCCCAGCACAATGCGAACAAATGGTTGGAGTGTGTACCAACATCCTCAACAATACTGACACTAGATTCAACAAAGTATGTATTGTCGATGTCCTTGGTTAAATCTATTATCTTTTCTATCACATCAGCATCCTCCGATTTCAGTTCCAACCTGGGTGGTTCTTCATTAGATGTCTCGGCCAGCGGGTTCTCACTTCTCTCTAAATGTAATGAATCAAACTCGAGAGCCTGCTTCCATTCCTCTTTTTCCTCAAGTGCTAACACCCAATCTGCTAGTTCTTCACCATTCATATCATCCAGATTCATGAAACATTCATCCAAAGGGTCCCCAACAGTTAGGAAAGCATCATCTTTTTCTGGGATCATATTCACAGCATCAATAAGAGAGCAGTTGGCAAACTTACTGGGTCGCCTCATAGACTTCTGCACATTGAAAGTGATTTCTTCATCATTGAGCCTCATCTTAAGTTCACCAGTCTCACAATCAATAAGGGCTCTGCCTGTGGCAAAAAATGGCCTTCCCAAGATTATGGGAATTTCCTCATCCACCTTGCAGTCTAATATCACAAAATCAGCAGGAAATACAAACTTCCCCACTTGAACCAAGACATCATCTAGAATACCCGACAGTCTCTTCACCGTCCTATCAGCAAGTTGCAGTAGCATGGAAGTGGGCTTGGCTCTACCAATCCCTAGTCTTTTATATATGGCTAGCGGCATCAGATTGATGTTGGCCCCCAAGTCACATAGATCTTTGGCGAAATAGGATTTGCCAATGGTACAAGGAATTGTAAAACTCCCTGGGTCAGATAACTTTTCAGCAATAGGACGTATCACCACCGCACTACAAGCCTGAGTAAGGGTGACAGTAGCTAGATCTTGGAAGTCAACTTTTCTAGACATCAATTCCTTCATCATTTTAGCATACCCACACATTTATTTCAATGCATCAATCAATGGAATATTTATTTGTATCTGCTTTAGTATGTACAAGAACTTTTTGTACTGTTCATCATTTTGGTATTTAGCCAGCCTCTGAGGGAATGGAGCTGGCGGTATCTTTTTCCGAGTGATTTGGGACTTTTCTTTCTCAGCCACCACCTCAACTATCGGCTTCTGAGTCATCTCCACCTTTTTTTCAGTCTCATTCTGTGCACTAGGTTCATCTTCATTAGGTTGCACTGCTGCCTTGGTCAACTTTGTTGAATCATCAAGTTCAATCGGCATGGGTACCATTGTATCTGTCTGCTTGCTCTCATGAGCTCTTTCTAGTTCCAAATTTAACTCTCTGCCACTGCGAAGAGTCACTGCCATCAACTGTCTTGGGACCTGGTCAATAGGATTTACCTGAGTATCTGCAGGTAAAGTTTCAGGAGGACGATTGTTCACTGCCATAGATATATGTCCCAACTGTACTTCAATATTTTTAATAGTTGCATCATGTACATCTACTCTCTCACTGATTTTGGCATTTGACCCAATTACCTGCTGCATCATAGCTTCTAACCTGGCAAACTCATCTTTTTTCCTTCCCCCTTGTTGTTGATGAGGAGGGTAGTATGATTGTTGTTGATTCTGATGGGTGTAACCTTGTGGCCTCTGATACGGTGCTGCATTAACTTGTGGTCCCCTGACACCCATATTTCCACTGTTCTGCTGTTGGTGAGGTGGTCTATATGGTTGAACTTGCTGACCCCAGTTCTGCCCCCTTGTCTCTGGCTTCCATAGTTTGACACATAATTCATATTTTATGGATAACGAGGGTGATGACATTCTGCATTCCATTGATTACCAAGTGTTTGACTAATGCAAGATGTGCATAAGCCCCCATTGGTTGTGTCAACGATATGTACCTGCTGTTTTTGTCCCAATTCTTCCACCTTCTTAGTAAGTATACTCATTTGTGTTATCAAGGTGGCTACGTTCTTTGCAGTGGTATTAGATGGATCTAATGGCACTGAATGAACTACAGGAGTAATGGGTGCATTCCTTGTTGTCCATCCTGAATTCTGTGCCATTTTATCAAGTAATTTTTGACTCTCTCTCCACGTTTTGCTCAGGAATGCTCCACCAGCGGAAGCATCAACATTTGCTTTCACAGTATCAGCCAAACCCATGCAGAAATGCTACCCCAACATTTGCTCTGGAATGCCATGATGTGGACAGATAACCAACATGCTCTTAAATCTTTCCCATGTCTCTTGTAGTGTTTCAACTGGTTTCTGTCTGAAGCTCAAGATTTCATCAATTTGTTGAGCAGTCTTGTCAGGTGGATGAAAATTGTTCACGAACTGTTTAACTAACTCCTCCCATGTGATAATGGAATTTATGGGGAGTGATTTAAGCCATGTTTGGGCAGAACCAGTCACTGAGAATGGAAACAACAACAGTTTTATTGCCTCCTGAGTAACGTTAGGCTGACTCTGTGTTTTGCGGATTGACAGGAAGTTTTTCAAGTGTTGCTGGGGGTCTTCAATGTATGACCTTGAGAATAGCCCTTTGTTCTACAATACGTGCAACATATTATTTGTTATCTGAAAGGACTCGGCCTGTATCTGAGGAACCAGTATCGCTGTGGCCAAATTCTCAGTTGTAGGTTGTGCCCAGTCATATAGGGGAGCCTCTGCCCCTATGTGAGCGACTGGGTCTACCACGTCATCCCCATGAGTTTTCCGGTTGTGTGCATCTTCCATGTATGTTTCAATTTGTTCAATTTGTGGTTGATGTTTGCTTTTCTAGTTGGTCCCGTTTATGGCCTTGAAAACTTTCTCGGGCTCTGATAAGGGTTCAACTACTTCACCAGTCCTCGATGAGTTTCTAGGCATGCACCTGCAACACGTTAGCAAATGTTAAACTTTCAATGTAAAAAATGAAAATTTTAAAGAAAATTGACTATATTTCAGAATTTGGTATTTCTTCCAACTCAATTGATAATACCGTTAATTCCCCGGCAACGGCGCCAAAATTTGATCATGCTCAACTATGTGTAATAAATGACTAAACGGGCGTTGCAAATATAATCCGGGGTATTATGCCCAGAGTCGATCCCACAGGGAATTTACGTATCAATCGAGTCTTTAAAATACATAACTTTTACTCAATCAATTCTCTCAAGACTTTTTAATATAGATTGGTGATGTTTTACTAATTCTATTGACAATAATAATAACTAGCAATTACTAACAATGTGTTGTAAATAATGATGATAAAGGTCTAAGGTTATGGTTTTCCCCGTTGGTGAACTTACTTCTCGGATAATTTGTATAGTTTGATTAGTTGTCTCTATCAATAATGAACACTCTATCTACCATAAATCTCTCTCAAATAATTATGATAATTTACTAGATGCACTCCCTCAAGTTACACTAGCTAGCTTGCATTACAGTTCACTTTAGATTGCACCCGAGGTATCGTTATCTCTAATCCAACCTCTAAACCCTCGGTTATGAATTTCGTCTATACTCTGGGAGTGGTGTTGTTCAAACAATTACCTAAATATGCACTTTCTCTCAAGTAGATACACTAATTAGGCACAACTAATTGATGGCCATTCAATTAGCTACAATAAGAACGTAGTTGAACAAATAGAGATTAATCAGCCAAACTATATTAATATCACAACAAATTCATCCCCAGCGGGTTCTACCAAAACCCTAGATTAAGAAATTAGCTAAACATGTTCATAAGAATAAAATCCAAAATAACTTGCATAATTGAATTATAGAGTAATGAACTAAGGTGATAAAAATCAATGTTTTTGCTTTGCTGAGTAGTAATCCACAGGTTTTTCTTCACTTTGATGATTTTCTCTCTTCGAATCCTTCGTATGCCTTCCGATACCCCTCAAGTTGTGTTTTAGGGGTCTATTTATATGTTTAGGACAAACCCTAAACGTGTAGGAGACTTCTATTCCAACCGTGAAACACTTAAACTCGTCAAACTCGGAATTGACCAAAACAGGGGCCTGGTGTTTGGGCCCTGGCGCCTGGCTAACTCCAGGCTAAGGCTGGCGTTTGGGCTCTAACGCCTGGCTAACGCCAGGAAGGGTCAGGCGTTTGGGCTTTGGCGCCCGACTATAGCCCGGTGCACTTCTCCTCGCCTCTTGAGCGTATTTTCGATGTATTTGCATCCATTTAGCTCGGTTTCCATCTCCAATTCACATACACATGAAATAGACTCTATTATGCACATAAAAAGTGTATTTTTTTTTATCATTAACGCACATAAAATGTAGGGCATATAATATGTTAAACCATGAATTCTAGCCTCACATCAGGCGCGCGTCCGAAATTTGTTTTTGAGGTATGTAGAGTAATTTGAGGTAGTTCGGCGAAAGTTGGAAAATGGAGCAGTTTGACCACAGTTGACTTTTTGGGTTATCGGGGTCAGAATAAGATTCCGAGAGTTAGAGTAGCTCTTGTATGTCAATTAAGACTTGTCTGCAAAATTTCGCGTCATTCCGAGTTTGATTGATAGGTTTCGACACAAGTTTTGATATTTGAAGATTTGAAAGTTCATAAGTTCAATTTTTTGTTTGATTCATCATTTCGGCGTTGTTTAATGTGATTTGAGACCTCGAGCGAGTCCAAGTTAGGTAATATGCATTGTTCATATGTTTAGACAGGGTTCCGGGGGCCTCGGGTTCGTTTCGGGTGGGCGTCGGGGCATTTTTCCCTATGTTAGAACAGTTGTTATGTCTACCGGTTATTCCTTCTATGTGATCGCATAGGCTTAGCTGCGATCGCATAGTGTCCTATCGAGCCACCCAAGTTTTTCTTCTACGCATTCATATTCCTATGTACGCGATCGCGAAAGCCAGCTTTTTCCTTCAACACGTTCGCATCCCTTCCTCGCGTTCGCGTAATAGAAGTTAGCGTTGGGACTGTTGGTAAAAATTCCTTCTTGGCGTTCGCCTTCTCCCCTATGCGTTCGCGTAGCTTCCACTTCTTCTTTTCCACGTTCGCGAGCTTAATGTCGCGTTCACGTTGAGCAATTTGGGCATACTTCATTTTTCTTCTTCGGGAACGCGGTCCTTCCTCCGCGTTCGCAATTTATTAAGGGCCTGGGCAGATTATAAATCTTCAAAATCGAGGGTTAAGCCATTTTTATCACATTTTGACTTATAGAGCTCGATTTGGCGATTTTTGATGGGGTTTTCACGAAATTCGATTAGGTAAGTATTCTTCAACTAGAATTAAATATATTCCATGATTTTATCTTTATTTCCATCATTTAATTTGTGTTTTGAGTTGAGGAAAATGTTGGTTTTGAAAGAGAAATTCTAGAATGAAAAATCGTAATTTGAGGGACCAAAATGGTATCGAAATTTGATAAATTTTGTATGGTTGAACTCGTATCGAAATGAGCATTCGAATTTTATAAAATTTGACGGGATTCGAGGTGCGGTCCCGGGGGTCGACTTTTGGGTTGATTTTTGTAAAGATTGAAACTTTATTATCCGGAATAGTTCCTTACAAGTTTTATGTGTGTTTTGGAGTTGTTCTAGTTGATTTTGAGTCGTCTGGAAGTCTTTTTGACCGAGAAGTCCATTTTAGAGTACCAGATTGTCATCTTCGAGGTAAGTATTTTGCCTAACCTCCTATGGGGGAGCTACCCCTTAGGATTTGAGTCTTCTATGTTGATTGTAGCCCGTGTACGCGAGGTGAAGAGTGCGTACTCGGACTTATTTGTAGAAGGTTGGCCTTTTAGGATTCGTAGGTCCTTATATCCCCTATGTATGAAGTTGTAATTGCTATGACTGAGTTCCTAATTTCCAGTTTCATCTCTTCCTGATTAAATTAGAATTACTTGCTTTTAGATTTCCTTTGTTGTTTACTTGATCTAAATTGACTTGACTAAAGATTTCACCTCTTCTATCATCATGCTATATTTTTCTTCATAAACTGCCTACTTAGCTAAAATTTGTATTTCCTCTCCCTATAATTGTCTAGAAGTAATTATAGCATAATATGTTGGTGTCAAGCATGCCCGTGGGTTGTATATTGTGATTGATATGATCTTTCATTAAGCACTACTTAGGCCTAACTTGATGATTATACATGTTGATGGTATTTTCTTGGCATTTCCTTTTGCGGAGCATTGATTCAAGTTGGGATTTATTTTGTGAAGCTAATTAATTAAGCAAGATTGGTTATAGTTGTTTCCCTTGCCGGGATGATATTGTTTCCATTGTTGACTCCCTTACCGGGACAATATGGTTTCTATTATTGTTCATATTGTTGATGATATTGTTTTCATTGTTGACTCCCTTGCCGGAACAATATGGTTTCTATTATTGTTCATGTTGTTGATGATATTGTTTCTATTGTTGACTCCCTTGATGGGACATTATGGTTTCTATTATTGTTCATGATGTTGATGATATTGTTTCCATTGTTGACTCTCTTGCCAGAAAATACTATTTCTATTACCGTTTATGTTGTTGATTCCCTTGTCTGAATGCTATCATTTCATTTGTTTGGGTGAGAAAGAGTGTAAAGCACGAAGGGTGATGATGTGACATTGTTATATTCATTATCATGTGAGGAAAAAGTGTAAAGCACGAAGGGTGATGTCGTGACATTGTTTATATTCATTATCATGTGAGGAAAGAGTGTAAAGCACGAAGAGTGATGCCGTGCCATTTTTTATATTCATTATCATGTGAGGAAAGAGTGTAAAGCTCGAAGGGTGATGTCGTTCCATTGTTTATATTCATTATCATGTGAGGAAAGAGTGTAAATCACGAAGGTTGATGTCGTGCCATATTATTGAGATTAAAATCACGAAGGGTGATGTCGTTCCATATTATTGAGAGTAAAAATACGAAGGGTGATGCCATGCGTGATATTGTGAGTGAGTGCTAATGCATGAAGGGTGATGTCGTGCCATATCATTGTGAGTTCATGGCATGAAGGGTGTTTCCGTGCAGGTGAGGACGAGGGACATGCATTATGATGTGATATCTGTTTCCCCGTGTATACATTGTGCCTTTACTTCGAGTTGTTATTGTTGTACTTACATACTTGGTGTGACTTATTGTTATTGTCCAGTACTTGACTTTTATCTCAATTGTTGTTGCATTGTCCATGTCTTTTACTTTCTTAATATTCTTAATTTACGTGTCGTATCTGTCGATTTCTATGGGAAGGACGAGAGTAAAAGCACGAAGGGTGATGCCGCGCACTTGTTCTATCAGAAATTAAGTTCGAAATACATTTATTAGGAAAGTATATTTTAAAAATGCTTATCTTGAAGAAATTACATCTAAAGACTTTCCTTATGTAAAGTATATATACGTATTCAGAGGAAGTACTTTTCAAAATAAGTTTCCTATTTTGAAACCAATATATTTAAGGTCTTTAATATAAACTGGTGGATGAAAGGTTATATTCGAAGGTTTGATTAATTTGTTGGAGTTGTTGGCTAAGGTAAGAGGTAGAGATTATCGCGGTGCTAAGTTACTACTTGTTCTTACTGTATTGTGGGTTGCGATTTTTGGTTGTGTTCTCATCCATTAATCTGTGTAATATTATGATATTCCGTCGATTTATTACTGTTCCCCCTGCATTGCATTGTTATGTAGTTAATTATGCTATGTAATCTTTATACATATGTCATATTCCGTCATTTTTTATATTTATTTCTATTTGTTTTATTAAACCAGTGGGTGTCTTGACTAGTCTTCGTCACCACTTCACCGAGGTTAGCCTTGATACTTACTGGGCACCGCTGTGGTGTGCTCATACTACAGTTCTGCACATTTTTGTGTAGATTCCAGGTTTTGCATAGATGGCGGATCGATATTTAGCAGCACGGTTGTTGTGTTGGAGACTCAAGGTAAAACCATTCTAGGGTTCACGGGTTTCGGAGTCACCGTCTTATTTTGCTTATACACTGTTGTACTTGTTCCAGAACAGTGGTATTTAGGAATAGTGTAAATTCTGTAAAGTTTATGACTTGTACTTACCTGGTTTTGAGAAGATGTGTAAGGTGTAGAGACTTATTTCAGAAAAACATTCAAATGATTCTTGTATTATGATTGATGTTTAATAATGATAGGCTTACCTAGTCCTTAAGACTAGGTGCCGTCACAATACCCAATGGAGGGAAAATTGGGTCGTGACAAGTTGGCATCAGAGCTCTAGGTTCATAGGTGCTACGAGTCATAAGCGAGTTTAGTAGAGTCTTGCGGATCGGTACGGAGACGTCTGTACTTATCTTCGATAGGCTACGAAACTATTAGGAAAATCTCACTTCCTTCATTCCTATCGTGCGAGTTCATTGATCTTGAAGTTTGAAATTACCATTCCACTCTCTCGCTGATGGTAAGGACACGAGATGCGGTTCCTAATGATATTACCCCTGAGGCAGATGTCGCTAGGGCAGAGGCAGAGGTCGACAAGAAGTACGTGTCGCAGTTAGGGCACCTACCAAAGCAGCCGTAGAGGAGCCGCCAGTAGTCCTAGTTGGAGAACCGGATTGATTCCAGGTGTACCAGCTACTCCACAGATCAGGGGAGGAATTCAGACTAACACCGTCTACACTCCAGAGCACCGAGATCATATTGGTTAGGTTCCAGTTGTCATGGCAGCACAACATGTGGTTTCAGTTTAGCATGTGGTTAGGGCATCAACATTTGAGGAAGAACAACTTGGACTTGAGAGGTACAAGGAGTATCACCCTCCTACCTTTAGTGGATTGACGACTTGCCAGGGTTTTCTGGAGGAGTGTCACTGCATTCTTCGTACTTCGGGTATTTTGGAGATGAGCGGGGTTGCTTTTGTCACGCCTCAGTTCAGAGAAACGGTTTGTCAATGATGTCGGGCATATGAATTGGGTAGCCCAGCCGAGTTAGCTTCACTTGCATGGATTCAGGTTTCATAGATATTTTTGAGGGAGTTTGCACCTCAGTCTCTCCGAGATGCATTGCGCGCAGAGTTTGAGTAGCTGCGCCAGGGCGCTATGTCAATATTAGAGTATGCCGTCAGATTTAGTGAGTCGGCCAGGTATGCACCTCCTTTGGTTGCTTCAGTTAGGAGACGGGTCCATAGATCCATTGAGGGGCTCATGCATGGTATTTGGTTCAGCACAACTTGAGAGTTGGAGTAAGATGTCTCGTTCCAACAGGTAGTAGGGATCGCTCGCCAGTTAGAGGACATGTGGGACCGGGAGTGAGAGGACAGACGAGATCAGGAGAGAGAGGCCAGGGAGGCAAGGAGGCCTCATAGACCGGAGAGATCTACTGGTCCTTATTATGGAGGCAGGGTACGACATGGTAGAGGTTTTGTGGGTCAGCTAGTTTAGTTTGCATTACCAGCTTCGCATGGGGTTTCAGGTACTCACGAGTCTCAAGAGTACTCATATTGCACAGTTTTCACAGCCACATCAGCAGAGAGGTTGTTTTGAGTATGGAGATACTAGTCACAGAGTGAGAGGTTATTCCAGGATCCAGACTGGTGTGTCACAGCAGGGTATTCAGGTGAGTAGAGGGCGCCCAAGAGGGGGAGGCCCGACCTATTGGTGTGTTTCGTGTAGTAGGCTGGAGGTTGTTGTGCCAGATGTTATCATACATGTATGTTTTGATTTGTTGCAGAGGGCACTATTTGTATTTCATTATAGTTCTGCTAGTCGGGACGAATCCATTATTTTTTGCTTCATTTATGAGTGAGTTTCATGCTTCGCACTCTATGTTCATGCTTACTCCTGTTGGGAGATTCTATGAGTGGTAGCACGTGTCTATCATTGTTTTCATTCATCATTGAGAGTGATGAGACTAGAAATGAGTCCTTTTTGTGCATCATGGTAAGCTTTATGTGATCTTTCCTAAGTATTTTATTTACGAGCTATGATTTGATACTTTATCGAGGTGTGAGTTAAGTGAGCTTTATGATTTTTATCAACCAAGATGAGTTAGTCGGAGATTTCAATTGGTACGATATATTTTCGGTATGTGATTTAGAGTTGAGGACGAGGTCCTCGTGAGATTTTGTGATTCGATACGTTTGGACCGGGCTGAGTACCACAGTGGAAATTTTATCAGTATGGGATCCTTATGATTTGTTTATATATTTTCATTCTTCCCTTGTTGTATCAGTTGTAAGTCAGTACTAGTAGAGAGTAGTGCATGTCGCTTGTTTGATAGTTCCCCTTATGTGTTTCTCTTTTCATATTCAGTCATTTTCGTTATATGCTTCTTGAGTTTCAGCTTACGGGATGTGTGCCCGGTAGTGTTAGTTGTGGCTGGTGATTTGTGTGTCTAATAATGAGGTCTTCGTGTATAATAATGAGGTCTTCGTGCTTATTGAATCATTATCAGTATTATGGGGCTTGGAAACATAATTATTCAGATGTGAGTCTAATCGCCAGTGCTGGATTAATTTCAGACAGCTATTGTGAGCAGAGTTTTATTACGAGCCTATGTGTGGGGTGCTCTATTGTGTGGTCATGCCTGGTGGGTGTATTCATGAGTTGATGCATCTGGTTGAGGCTGATGTCGGATATGGATTTAGACTCGGGTCTTATGAAAATGAGTAGAAGGTGAGGAATTGAGGTATGTGGCTGGTCAGTGGTGATAGGAAGGCTAAATTGCAGTTTTGATGGTGTCATCAGGCTTATTTAGATTGGGGTGACGTGGGATCACCCACGGGTGTGTGTTGGAAGTGTGCAATCAGTGATTGGATGAGTTCGAGGTGAATCTTGGCACGTTCGAGGATGAACGTTGTTTTAAGAGGGGGAGAATGTAACAACCCGACCAGTCATTTTGAGAATTCAAGCTCTGTTCGGAGGCATAAGGTCTTGAACAGTGTATATTGACTTGCGTGCGTGGTTGGATTCAGTTACCGGATGATCCAGAGACAAATTGGAAGGAAAATTTCAGTTTTGGAAGCTTAAGCGATCGAAGTTGACCGGAGGTTTGACTTTTGTGTAAACGGCCTCGGAATGAGTTTTGGGTGATGTCAACAGCTTCGTATGGTGATCTTGGACTTAGGCGCGCGTCTGGAATTGGTTTTGGAGGTCCGTATAGCAATTTGAGGTAATTCGGTGGAAGTTGGAAAATGGAGCAGTTTGACCGCATTTGACTTTTTGGGTTATCGGGGTCGGAATGCGATTTCGAGAGTTGGAGTAGCTCCGGGATGTCAATTGGGACTTGTCTGCCAAATTTCGCGTCATTCCGGGTTGGATTGATAGGTTTCAGCACTAATTTTGATATTTGAAGATTTGAAAGTTCATAAGTTCGATTTTTGGTTTGATTCATCATTTCAGCGTTGTTTAATGTGATTTGATACCTCGAGCGAGTCCGTGTTAGGTTATATGATTTGTTCGTGTTTTTAGACGGGGTCCCGGGGGCGTCGGGTGCATTTCGGATGGGCGTCGGGGCATTTTTCCCTATGTTAAGACAGTTGTTTTGTCTGCTGGTTATTCCTTCTATGTGATCTCATAGGCTTAGCCGCGATCGCATAGGCTTAGCCGCGATCACATAGTGTCCTATCGAGACACCCAAGTTTTTCTTCTACGTGTTCACATTCCTATGTATGCGATCGTGAAAGTCAGGTTTTTCCTTCAACGCCTTCACATCCCTCCCTCGCGTTCGCGTAGTAGAGGTTAGGGCTCGGACTGTTGGTAAAAATTCCTTCTTTTCGTTCGCCTTCTCCCCTACGCGTTCCCGTAGCTTCCGCTTCTCCTTCTCCGCGTTCGCGAGCTTATTGTCGCGTTTTCATTGAGAAATTTGGGCATACTTCATTTTTCTTCTTCGTGAACTCGGTTCTTCCTCCGCGTTCGCAATTCATTAAGGGCCTGGGCATATTATAAATCTTCAAAATCGAGGGTTAAACCATTTTTATCACATTTTGACTTCTAGAGCTCGATTCTTGGCGATTTTTGATGGGGTTTTCACAAAATTTGATTGGGTAAGTATTATTCAACTAGAATTAAATATATTCCATGATTTTATTTTTATTTCCATCATTTAATTTGTGTTTTGAGTTGACGAAAATGTTGGTTTTGAAAGAAAAATTCTAGAATGAAAAATCGTGATTTGAGGGACCAAATGGTATCGGAATTTGATAAATTTTGTATGGTTGAACTCGTATCGGAATGGGTATTCGGATTTTGTAAAATTTGACGGGTTTTGAGGAGCGGGCCCAGGGTCCGACTTTTGGGTCGATTTTTATATTTTTGTAAAGATTGAAACTTTATTATCCGGAATAGTTCCTTACAAGTTTTATATGTATTTTGAAGTTGTTCTAGTTGATTTTGAGCCGTTCGGAAGTCTTTTTGCCCGAGAAGTCCACTTTAGAGTACCGGGTTGTCGTCTTCGAGGTAAGTATCTTGCCTAACCTCGTGTGAGGGAGCTACCCCTTATGATTTGAGTCTTCTATGTTGATTGTAGCCCGTGTACGCGAGGTGATGAGTGCGTACTCAGACTTATTTGTAGAAGGTTGGCCTTTTAGGATTCTTAGGTCCTTATATCCCCTATGTATGAAGTTGTAATTGCTATGAGTGAGTTCCTAATTGCCAGTTTCATCTCTTCCTGCTTAAATTAGAATTATTTGCTTTTAGATTTCCGTTGTTGTTTACTTGATCTAAATTGACTTGACTGAAGATTTTACTTCTTCTATCATCATGCTATATTTTTCTTCGTAAACTGCCTACTTAGCTAAAATTTGTATTACCTCGCCCTATAATTGTCTAGAAGTAATTAACGATTGATGTACTATCGCGACACATCCAAGAGGGTGCCTTGATGCATGCCATTTGCCGATGATATAGTGTTGATTGACGAGACGCGTAGCGGAGTTAACGCGGGGTTGGAGGTTTGGAGACAGACCTTGGAGTCTAAAGGTTTCAAACTGAGTAGAATCAAGACAAAATACTTGGAGTGCAAATTCAGTGACGGGACCCATGATGCAGGCGTTGAGGTTAAGCTTGACGCTCAAGTTATCCCCAAGAGAGAGAGTTTTAAGTATCTCGGGTCTATTATCCAGGGTAACAGGGAGATTGACGAAGATGTCGCACATCACATCAGAGCGGGGTGAATGAAGTGGAGGATTTCTTCCGGTGTTTTGTGTGATAGGAATGTTCCGCCAAGACTTAGTGGTAAGTTTTATCGAGTGGTGGTTTGAACAACTATGTTGTATGGGGTTGAGTGTTGGTCAGTCAAGAACTCCCACGTGCAGAAGATGAAAGTAGTAGGGATGAGGATGTTGAGATGGATGTGTGGGTGTACAAGGAGATACATGATTAAGAATGAAGCTATCCGGGACAGAGTGAGAGTAGCCTCTGTGGAGGACAAGAAGCGAGAGTCGAGGCTGAGATGGTTCGGACATGTAAAGAGAAGAAACATTGATGCTCCTGTCAGGAGGTGTGAGAGGTTGGCCATGGAGAGTTTGAGAAGAGGTCGACGTAGGCCTAAGAAGTATTGGGGAGAGGTGATTAGACAGGACATGACCCTGATTCAGCTCATTGAGGACATGAACCTTGATGTGAGAGTGTGGATGTCGAGGATTAAGGTAGAAAGTTAGTAGGTAGTTTATCGTTGTTCACTGATAGTCTTAGCAGCATGCATGTCCCTTCATATTCTTAGATTTTTATTACGTTATGTGATTTTATTCGCCTCATGTATTGTATTCCTTGTTGCTATTTTTTGGTACTACTTATCCTTTATCACTCCTTTTTTATTTTCTTCCTTCCTTGCTTTCCTCCTCTTCTTCTTGGCCTTCCTAGCCGAGGGCCTATTGGAAACCTCTGTACCTGCATTAGGTAGGGGTAAGGTCTGCATACAGACTACCCTCCCAGACCCCACATGTTGGGGTCAAACTGAGTTTGTTGTTATTATTGTAAATGAATAATTACTAAAAGTGTTATTTAAAAAAAAAATTGCCCAAAAAGGCTATTTTTACAAAATATCCGTTGGACAACAATCAAATTTGAAACTGACCTTTGCCAACGGTCAAATAACTTTTTTTTATAAAAAAAATCAGAAAATAGTTGTTGAACTGGTCCGGGTAGGTCCTGTTAACCGGTTTAACAATGTTTTTCATTGACCGGGTTTGACCGGTCCGGTTAACCGAATTTTTTTTACACAGACCAACCCCCTAACCCAGCCCACCCGGCCCCCTAATTACCGGTACGGGCCGGTCCGAAAATGGATCAACCCAACCCGTTAAACAGATTTAAGTTTCTCCTTACTACATGTCCCATCAGGTAGATACTTTTGACAAGTAGTGGATCTTTGGAGGGAACAAAAAGATAAGAAAAACAAAGAAATATGGGGTATCACGTGACAAGTGTCATTCCAATTTCATGCTATATTATCTCATGTTTATTTAATTAAAAATATGTTTCATAAACTCAACTTGTTTATTTAAATATGATATATCAATATTAAAGTGCAAAGCTTCTAAAATCAACTTATTTTGAGAAGTGATTTTCTCTAAAGTACTTTTAAAAAACGTGCTTTTGGTGATAAGCAATTGTTGTTTGACTAATTAATTTGTAAGACACTTTTGAGCAGTAATTAGTATTTGACCAAGTTTTTGAAAATTACTTTTAAGTGTATTTTTCTCAAAAGTGCTTATCAAAAAGTGATTTTGGAAAGAAGCTATTTTTTCCTGCTTCTCAAAAACTGCTTTTGCTTCTCCAAAAATACTTTTTTTCCTTCTAAAAGCTTGGCGAGAAACCTCAAAATTTTTGCCAAAAGCAATTTTGGGAAAAAAAAACTTTTGGCACAAAAAAAAAACTTGGCTAAACAGGCTATAAGAGTTTACTCGAGCTATTATTGTTCTAAATTATTTACTTTTATGTATAATTGATTGACGTGTTGTAGTGTTGTCACTGTGTAGATTCTTCGGGATCTCTACATAAATAATCGGCCTAATTTTTAATTACTTTTTCCAGCTGCTATACATGTATTATATACTGATCTAATGGGTCAAATGGTTGTATATGTCTTTACAAACTTATTTTTAGTTTTATGACCATATATATATATATATATATATATATTTACTCGTGGGAGATTTGCTTTTTACACATAAGAAATATATCATTTACACATAAGAGATTTAAAAAGTATGCTTTCTTAATTTCAACATTGTAAATAGCCATGTAGGTCCATTTTCTCCTGATTATACATATATATTATATCCGCTGGTTTAGTTTATATAACTGAGTGAGTGGCTATTTGAGTCAATTCTTCTTAGTTTTTCTGTTAGATTAGGTAATGGGATATTTACACAAATATCCTGTTATATTCATTATTTACTTTTTCTATCCATATACATGGATTATATGTTCATTATATATAATTATACATATATAATACACAAATTATATTGATATTATACTTTCACCGATTATTTTTAGTTTAAACGGTTAAATGGACGGCTATTTAGGCTATTTGCCTAATTAGTTTATTTCGTTTGCTAACTTTATTTCAGCCCAACCAAGTGGCGACAAAATGGGCCGCTCCCGCTTTTAAGGACTTACTGGAATAGCTAGAAAGAACGAGGAAATGCAGGGGGATTTGCAGCTCTACCCTGTATTTGTTCCACCTTTTAACTAGTACCCTATTTTTTAAAATTATTAATGTGGTAGCCAGTTGATAAAAATCCGTAATAATATGACAATTACACCCCTGATGAATCGCGTGATCTGCAACCTCATTCATGAAAAAAGATCTCATCCTCTCCTCTCAACAACTTTATCAAAAAACCAGAAACTTGTCTAGATTCATCTTCAGAATCACACTTGCATGAAGTTGTTTCACCTTGAAGCTAAAAACTTCATGCTAATGTAGCATAAAGTTGTTTTACATTGAAGCTAAAACTTCATGCTAATGCATGCTGAAGTTATTTATCCTGCAGTCTACATTTTTGTAATGAGTTTTATTAGTCTAAACATACTAAGTTATTTAGTTCATTTGTTAAAACTTTCGTTTAAACATGCTGAGTTATTTAGTTCATTCGCGAAAACTTCAGACTAAACATGCTTAAGTTTTTGTCTTGCAGTATGTAATTTTCTAATGAGTTTTTGCTAATGCCTGCTGAAGTTATTATGTTCATTTGCTAAAACTTCAGACTAAACATGCTTAAGTTTTTGTCTTGCAGTATGTAATTTTCTAATGAGTTTTTGCTAATGCCTGCTGAAGTTATTATGTTCATTTGCTAAAACTTCAGACTAAACATACTTAAGTTATTTAGTTCATTTGCTAAAATTTCAGACCAAACATGCTTACGTTATTTAGTTCATTTGCTAAAACTTCATGCCAAAACATGCTGAAGTTTTGTCCTGCAGTCTACATTTTTGTCAATAGTCCTGAAGGGAAAAATCTTCTTTTTAAAACGTTTTTAACAAAAAATGGGTATGATGCAAATGGAAAAATAAAACGGGTATAAGTTAAAAGGGGCGACCAAATAGGGCGTCCCGTACAATTTTTACCACAAAGCCCAAGTTAAAAACAGTTGAAGGCCCAGTAATTAGAGGAAAGCCCAAAATCCATCTATATATATCAAATTGGAGGGAACATTTTCAATTAGAGCATTTCAAGGAAGAACAGTTTCCTAGATTCTTTTGTACTCCTCAGGTTTCAGCATTCTTTCGATTCTTTTGCAATTCTTCCTTTCTAATTCTTTATACTCTTAATTCTTTTCGCCTCCCTTACCCATGTTTTCTCTTAGAATTTTTAACTACTTATCGTATATTCATTCATGAAATTGTATTCAGATTCTTGTAGTCACATAACAAATTCCAAACGCCACAGACTCGATTTTTCTCTTCTTCCATGCAAGAAACCTAGATCTAATGTGTTGAATACAGCATATTTACAAATAAAACCTCTTGGAATTCCTCTAATCCGAAGAAGTACTGGTTCTTCCTGTAATACTATACATCTCCAACCCTATAAACCATACTCTATTGGGCGTAACTGCAGCCGCTGTGATTTCATATTTGAAGACTGCCGAGTCAGTAATATTCATTGCCAGATTCTTTTTGACCCCTTGAACAATAAATTGTACTTGTCTGACGGGTTATTTTTTAGTTCAAGTAATTCTAGGGTTTCGCTGAATGGGGTGTTTGTTAATGGGGTTAGAGTTGCAAAAGGCGAGGTTGTGGATATCTGTGTCGGTGATGAAGTATCGCTTGGCTGTGGAAGTCAAAGGACCTGTTGTATGGGGTTACGGTTAGGATTTTGTTTGCAAAAGGCTGTCTTTGTTCAGGAGGTTGTTGATAGGAATGTAGTTGGAGATAATGATGTTACACCGGCAGATCGTGTTCCAATTGGATATGCAAGTTATAAGCGTACTGCTAAAGCGAATGTGTTGTTAAATATGTGCAGGGAGGTATTAAGTAGCAATCATCCTGTGTCGTGTATCCAAAAATGTGTTATTCTTGATTATGGAAAGGGAGTTAGATGTCATGGTAAAATTGGAGTCAATGAGGATTTTAAGTTTCCAGTGGCTAGTGTTCTTGGCGTACATTCTGGTGAAAAAGCTTGTAGGAAAGAGGTATCGACTGTTGAGGATGCACCTGGCCAGAATCGGGAATATGATTTCCCCAAAGATGCTGCACTTGCTATTGAGGTGGAAACATGTCATCTCGAAGGGAAGGGTGCAGAACAAGTCAATAACGATGGAGTATCTCATGAGAACGGGTCTGATGCTAATGGCACAGAAGAAGTTTTATATCTGGGATGTATGAGGAAGGACATTGTTGGTCAAATTGATGATGTCGTGAAAGAAAAGAATAGAATTGGCATTGTTCCACCTCCCGGAAAGAAGTTCGTTTTGAATCGACTGGCATGTGAAGGGCCAAAATTTTCCGAAGATCCTAATGTTGTATCATTGCCAGAGCTTCTTTTTCCAATTGGGAATCTTGAACAGCTATTTATTGCAACATTTACTGCTGACATACCATGGTAGGTCAGACTTGTTTGGTTGCATTTTGATTAGCTTCTGTTTTATTACTTTTCTAAAAGCTGTACATTCTTGAAGTTTATAAGGTAACTAAAAATTCTAAAATGACCTTATGAAAAAACTGACCAGACTATATGTAGCTTTTGTGCTTTTATTTTATTCTGAATGGATTTTTTCTTATAGGTTTCTGTCCTACTGTGAGATTCCAGCTGATCTATCTGTTACCATCGCTTGCCACAATGTTGAACGGTGTTGGAGTTCCAGCCCTGATAAAAGAACCTCAAAGCCTTACCCAGATTTTCCAAACCTAGTTGTTGTGTAAGTTGACATATTTCCCCCCTTTTCACTTTGTTTTGCCAAATGGCCACGAGCATGTACTAGATATCGTTGATTTTCTCAAACTGCTTTGGAATGCAACAATGAACAGTTTTTTGATCAAGTGAATTCATGGTAACAGTTACCCTCCATTTCCTGAGGTGATTGCATTTGGTCAAGACCTAAAGAAATCAGGCATTGGTTGCCATCACCCAAAATTGCTTGTGTTGCAAAGGAGAGACATTCTCCGTGTCGTGGTCACATCTGCTAATTTGGTGGCAGGACAGGTGCTTGTTTAATCACCTTTTCTCTCTCTCGTCTTGTATGAAGCAGCTCATTTTCTCTCTTTGGACCTTTTTTAAAATTATATTTATTAATTTGTGAACTTGAAAGAAACATGTTTCCTTTTTGGAATCATGCATTGAACTATTAATTTTTTTTTCTTCGTGTTTCCCATCTCCTCATTCTACTTATTAATCTTGATAACCTGTTAAAAATTTGAGAAAAGGAAAAGAGGACAAGATTGTGGTGCTCAGTAAGGTTGATTGCTAAATGTTTGCCTGATAGAGCATATATAATTTTTTTTGACACCTACGACGTCGTGTTCTGCTGCCAAGTAGAAGTTAAGAGTCCATGAGATATTCTTGTGAACAAGAAAAAAGTAGATTAGACATGGTCCTCAACTTTGAAGAGGAGTAATCAGGATTTCCCATGATCCCATCCCTGATGAGGTTCAAAATAGTAAGTTAGAAGGACCCACATTTTATGTGAATTTGTTAATCATCTATCTGGTAGTACTAAGAACTGTTTCTGTCCGGATGTATTAATGTATTCTGCTCCTCAAATGCTGCAGTGGTGCAGAGTGACAAATGCAATATGGTGGCAGGATTTTCCTCGCCTGGATGTACCAGACTACTTCTCACTTTTCACAGCAATATCTGGAGAGGAAAATGGACATTTGGTATCTGATTTTGCTGCTCAGCTAGCTGGATTTATGGCCTCCTTGGTAGCTGATGTACCTAGTCAGGCCCATTGGATCCTGGAGCTGACAAACTACGATTTTAAAGAAAGTGATGGCTATCTGGTCGCTTCTGTGCCTGGAATCCACTCAAGTCGCATTCCTTTTATATCAAAACCAAAACATTTCTTAGGGGTCAGTAACCTCTGTCCTTGTGAATTCGTGGTGTCATGCCTGATACAGTTGCCTATTCGAACGGTTATTTTCAATCAAACTGATGATATTTTCATAGTGATGCAGTGGATTCTAAAGGAATTACCTATTTGCTTGTTGTATAAAAGAAAAGATAAAAGCCTCAGTACAGTGATCTGTCCGCTTACACCTAATATGGACTAACCTTTGTGGTTTTATCAAACAGTACAAGTAAGATAACATATTGCAAGTAGAAGTGCAAGGGAAAAAGATGCACTTACATATCCATGCACATCAATATGGAAATGAAATTAAGAAATTCAATCCCTGATGCTTTTGCTTGAATAGCAACAAAATCTCTTCTCTTTTCCCCAAAAATGATGTAAAGGTTTGTGCTGCCGCATTCACACAGACATGGTTCTGTGAATGTGTGTGTTCTAGATTTTGTAGGAATTCTGGTGTAAGAACAAGTTGACAGTACATCTTTAGGCTGAGATTTGAGAAATATGAAGTATCTCAAAATAAAGAGTTGTTACAAAAAATCTGTAGAAAGAGGGGTAGTTTTCTCATCTGCCTTGGGAAATGAACAGAGATTTGTAGAGTTGTCTGAGTTTTTCAGCTATATATTCCCGACAAGTGTGTTAAGACTTTACTTGTTCTATTATCTTAAATTTGGAACAGCTACATGTTGATTGAGGGTGAAAAAGGTATTTATTTGAAGATTATCTAAATACCCACCCATTACATTCTGATTTTATGTTAAGAAGATGTATCTTCCAGTTGTCTGAGTAAATCCACCCTTGAAATTCTAATAATAGGAGGCTTAAGGTCTATTCCTGTGGGTTTTCATATCTGATGAGCTGTGCAGCTTTGTGAATACCCCCTTGTATATGGTCAAATAGTTGTGTATTCTTTCGTTGTTTTCTCTCTTTTTTCACTTCGATTAGTAAGGGACAACCTGGAGGCATTTTCTTGGGGTGTGGTTGGTAATGTTGAAGTTTGAAGTGCACTGTTACTGCTGTAGGGTGAGTGTGTGCCAGAGTTATGTCACTTTAAGCCAGTGGGTTCTGTTGAAGCATCAGTGGCTGGTCTAAGTCATCTCTTCCGTACTTCAGTGGATTTTAATGGAGCACGGCTGAAGAAACTTGCAACTTACCTTCGGAAATGCGGTGAAAATGTATATGGAATATCAGAGGTTATTCTAAAGAGAGACCCAAATATACAAGCCGATGCAAATGCTGTTAGCATTCTCGTACCTAATCCTGAAAATCTCTCTTTAGGGGGTAAATTACTTTCCACTTCAAATATACATATTTGAATAGGAAGATTGACTATTTGAAGTTTTAAACTATAATGTATGATGTATTGAAATGTAATGATAAGTCTCTTTACTAGGGTCAGTTTGATTTGATGCATTTTCGGACTCCTTAATTAGAGGAGAGTTTACTATAAATGCCAGCGGTGGTGTCTATGACATACTAATTGTCATAGCAGCTTGGAGGATGAAATCTAGAAGTAATTTCAACATTATGATAACAGTTTAGTAAGAGCTGACCTTTGCATTTTACTTAATCCCAGTGAAAGGAGCTCAGTCTTGTTCTCGTTAACATCTTGCTTTTTGTCCACTTTGTTAGAGTGGCAGACTATTAAATCATATACTACAATAAGTATGAATGAATATTCATTTGCATTCTTCTGTTTGCCAAAAATATTCTTCATTTTATTTATTTGAACCAATTCTTTTGCTTTATTGCGTGCTAGAATGTGTTCAACTGGGGTTTCTTCCAAAGAATTTTGCGAAGTGGGTTGCTCCACTCTCGGACAGTGGTCTTTTCGTGTTTTCTGCTTATATTTTCCCAAGTGAAGTTCTTAGTGCTGCTTTAGAGGGAAGTACCAGCAAGGTACAGTTAGTACTGCATGTATCACAGGTATGCTGTTGTACCACTAGTAGGATTCATCTGTGACAATGCTGTTGAACATATTTGTCTTGTGTCTAGTAGTCATATTGAGATCATAACCTTGCAGGGTCCATCCTTTTCAGCCATTTCAGAAATTATTAGAGGTGAACATGTTTCTGCAATTTGCACACTCATTTCATCGCTTCAGAGGTGTTGGGGTATCTGGCGGCTTCAAGAGGTAATTTCTGAAACAGTTGGACATATTTTTCAAACCTAAACCGATTTTCATATTGGTGCAATTAAGAATAATGACTATGTCTTGGGCCTGTGGACTACTAGTCACTATTTTTTGGTGTCAGACCATAGAGTTCTCAGCCGTGGGCTTATGGGCAGTTGGGCACTGCATTTCAGTTGTGGCAATGCATACCTTTAAGAGCCACGCTTTGTACCCCTCTCATGTTGTCAGCCTAAAAGCGGATAGAAGACTTGAGATATCGACTGTAATACAGGCCATTATTCTCAATTTTATTTTGAGTGTAGCAATTGTGTAGACCTCAATCAAAGTTATAGTATAAAAAAATTATGGTTAACTTCACTAAACAGAATATTTTCTATGTACACCATCTTGTTCTGTTTGGACAATGGTTTGATTCAAGTGATGGCTTACCTTGGATAGCACGGTCTAAGAGCTTATGGGGCTTAGTCATGAAATAGACAGTTTTATTCTTAATGCATTATCCATCACTTTCACCAATTTTTCGAGAAAACTAATTTTATTCTTTAACATTAATGCATTGTCCATCACTTTCACAATTTTTTCCCGAACTATCTTGTGGTTCCTAAGTGAGTTTGATGCTAAGGTGATTTCTAGCCTTGGTTGATAGAGTTACCTGGTACCTATATTGGTCGGACTTGGGAAGTAGCAGGTATCTGGTGGAGTCAAGGTGCGCGCAAGTGGCCTGGACACCACCGTTATTAAGGAAAAAAGAGCAGTAGCTTCTTGCTTACTGGAGCACTACCAAGAAGCATGCAAAAGAGTCATAGTAGTGATTCAAAATGTATGGTATGCGTAAGTGGAACAACCAGCCAGAGCTTAAAGTTCGACAAACTTCATTTTTGTGATAAATAACAGTTTTATTTATAACGGTTATTGGAATCCTGACTTTTTTCGCATTTCCTTCCATTGCACCTTGTTCAGGTTTTGGGCCAGTTCAAATGGCCGGAACATTTAGAAACTGATTTTGTATTTGGTTAGTGTTCTTTGTCTACTTGATGATTATCATGCTGTCCTTCAAAAATATATTGAGAATTATCATTTATGATTATTGTTGCCGTTCTGTTAAGGTGCATCCTCAATTGGGTCCATCAACGCAAAATTTTTAGCTGCATTTTCAGCAGCAGGTGGGAAGCGGTCATTGAGGCCATCTGAATCAGAGGAATCTGATCCAGATGTAAGTAGCTACCACTAAATTTTATGATTTAGCTGAGTAATAAATTATTGTTAGGTTCAAGTTTTGCCCTTACCTTTTCTGGCAGTGGGGCTGCTGGAGTGTGAGCCAAGAGCTGAGAAACCCTTCCATTAGAATTATCTTTCCTACCATTGAAAGAGTGAAAACTGCGAGCAGCGGAATTTTGGCATCCAGGCGTATATTGTGCTTTTCACAGGTAGATTAGTTTGATCTCTCCTTTAATTCTTGAGAAATATTTGTCCTTGAGATTTTTATATATAAAAAAACTGACTGTTTGACGACTGGAAGAATGGATTCCCTCTTTCTTATCAAGTTATTGAGCAATCATTTGCTGCAATTTAACTAATAAGTTTTACTCAATATTTTGTTTCTCAGAAAACTTGGCATCGCTTGAAAACTATGGGCATTCTACATGATGCTGTTCCTTTTCCTGGCTACAGAAGTGGTTATCCCATGCATGTCAAGGTAAAAGCTGTCAGAACATAGTTGCATAAGTCTTCTACTACACAGTCTGTTTCATTGTGTCAAGTCCTATGATTAGGGTTCTTATCAAAACTCGGGGCCTGCTTTAACATGCTATGTGATGAGTTGAGTGTACAGATAGTGTTTGCCTTTGTTTTAACAATAAGGATATCAGTTACTGTTCTATACAAGTGATCCAATTTGCTGCCTCACCATATGATGTTGCTGCTTTGCAGATAAATTCCTTTGAGATATAGAACTGAGGGTAATTTGTTTCATGCCCAGCTTTTAAATTGCTTTTGGAGGTCATAAGCTTTTATTTGCTTGTCTCTCGTGCGACTTTCTTGGAAAATCCTGATGCTAATTACATTCATAACTCTCCTTTAGTGATTTTATTGCCTTATGGAGTTCATGTGCCATCACCGATTTTCTACGTGACGTTTATGCTGATCTTATCTTGTCTACTCTGTTCACTCACGTTTTTTTGTGTACAAATGGGCATGTCCTTCATCAGAAGACTTGTTAGTTTTCCGGGTTTTTGGTGTTTACAGCAGTGGAAACTAATTAATTTAGATTTGAGCAAAATGTTTTTGATTGCTTTTCTTTTACATGCTAACCATCATTATCTGTCGGAGACTCGTACCTTTGATTGCTCTCTCTCTCTCTCTCCCCCTTCATATTTCTGGTTCAGAACAGCGTCAAAGTCATGACTTAGATAATGAGTTCTTATTCATGTTCAGTATCTCACTTAGAAGTCCTAATGACAAAAAGAAAATGTATGAGGTGAGCAGGTTGCTCGAAGAAGATTTCAGTCGAAGAAAGATGCGTCCCCCTTTGGATGGGTTTATTGTGGATCACACAACTTCAGTGAAGCTGCATGGGGGCGTCCGGTTTCTGGTTTACATGACAAGAAAATCAATGGAAATACAAATTATTCTAGTTTAGGTTCGAGACTTCATGTCTCTAACTATGAGCTAGGTATCTTATTCATTACTCCCCCTCCAGATGCTCATTGCAAAACAAACCAGCAGACAAACTTAGATGATATTGTTTTACCCTTCGTTGTGCCTGCACCAAAATACAGACCAGCAGACAAACCTGCTACCGCTCAGGAGATGAAGGAGGCCTTATTTGAGCAAACTGAGTGGGGGAGAGAGGTAAATGAAGCAGCAAAAGAGGCGGACGAGTGGATACAGGAAGAAATTCCTGTGGAGGAAGAGGAAGTAATTGAGGCTACTGACTTTGTTGTTAAGGAGCGAGAAGATGAGAAGGCTTATGCGGAGAAACTATGGAATCAAGTTGATTCCTCGGAGAACTGTTAGAATCTAATAGGAAAACACATTCAAGTAGAGTAATGTAGGAGTAGATATACTGGGACAGCCTTTCTGAATTTGGTGCAAATGATTCTGATGATGCCGAAGGTTGACGGCACCCTCATTAATTTAGGGGGGGGGGGGGGGNGGGTCCGGCACTGTTGTGGATTTAAAATGTTGTATTATGATTATAGTCGAGAGGAACATTCTTTAGTTTTATACAAATATAGTTTCGGGTGATTTGGTGAGAATGTATGTATAATTGTAATTGTAAAGGTAAAGGTAAAGATAAGGACAATGTACAAGTCATTTATGAACAAGAAATAAGAATCTCGTGGAAGATGAGACATCAGCTTCTTTCTTTTGAATGTTCTACCATTGACTTTGGAGTAGCACATTGCTTCGTTAGGTTATGACTTTCAGCACCAGTGATATAGTATAAGAAACAAACTCCGATTTTGGTTGCTTTCCTTATTGACCAAAAAAATGAATAGGAAAAGGAGATCCTTGTGGCAAGTGAGGGAATGGTTTAAGACGTAAAGGAATTTCGGCAAGTCGACAGTATATGCAATTAATAGATGGAAAAGTTTGTGGTCTTAAAATATAAAGTCAAAACTTTAGAGCGGTACAAAAAGTACCTTATGCAGCCAGATACATTTAGTTTCTTTTATGTGCCGGACTTGGGGAAGAACCGAATTACAAGAGCTTATTGTATGCTGTCTTACCATGTATTTCTGCAAGAGACTATTTTACGGTTCGAATCTGTTACCTTCTGATTAAATGAAAGTAATTTTAACAATTATACCAAAACTTCCTTTTAAACGGACGAAAAAAATTACTGTAAGCATCTTGCAGACGTTTTTGTCTGAATTCATTGAATTAAAAGAAAGCAATCTGTTTTCCCTTTGGCTCGGAGGAGACCAATAATGGATGCCAGGATGGAAAGAGAGATGAGGTTGAGAAGAAAATTTGACACTAAAATCTTTTTTTTATACTTGCTGCTTCTCTGTAATTTCCTGAATTATTATAATGTAAAATGTCTAATTTTTATGTTAACTATTGAAGGAAAATGCAATAATCTAAACACATTAGATATGTCATGGACGGCTTTCTAGCCATGCACCATGACCCCTTGGGTGCACACCATGACGTCCTAACAAACCTCCCAATACCTATCGCCATGGACTGCCCCGTGGTCTTGGCTACGCCAAGTGACAAGCGCACATGTGCCTCTGTCACCCAACCGATAGCGCTCGCTAGCGCCCAACCGCAGGCAGATGCCAACAGCGCTGTGCGCGCAGACCGTGATGCCAAAGACAAGGTTGCTGACAACGGACCTGTTCCTACCTTGTAGAAAATTAAGTCCTTTTCATTGTAAATATAGAGTAGTTTTATTTCATGTACTTCTATTATGTTCCTCTAACTTAGTTAGATCAAGTCTTGTAACTTTGACTTATTTTTTTAAAGCACTATTAGGGGATCAAACAATCAAACTTTTTAGTAAGCAAACAATTTTCTGTACGTGTGTCTTTCCCCCTCGACACTGTTTTGCTTTTTTGTAATAGTTTTCATTAATGCAATCAGGATTTTTTTCATTCTCAATTCTCATTTTTCTTCTCTCAATTGCTATTGACATTGGTTTTCCCGTATAGCACTGACAATCTCATTTAGCGTACGAAGGGGACCTCAGTTAGCACGATAGTAACTGGACTGATATCAATTGCTTAGCCTTATGTCGCCCTTCCAAGGAATCTCAGGAAGGCGCCGCGTAACAGTTGGTATCAGAGCCTAGACTCTACATCGGATGAGGGAACACATAGCCATTACCACCATATCTGACCATGGTGAATCAGGGGGACCACTTACGACCCTTGAAGAGACGGTTGGCGTATTACGGCCCATCGTAGATACGGTGCCTGAACTAAGAACCAACATAGTGCAAAGGTTGGATGACCTGGACCGCAAAATGCACCATGCCGAAGTTGACATAGAAAACATCAATCGCGACTCTAAACGAGACCGGCAAACGACAACCACAGAGGCAGCCAAAATTTTTGGTAAATTCGAGGGCCTCTAATAGGAGCATGCCGAGGATTTAGCCTTCAAGGAACAAGAGGCAGACATGGTGACTGTCATGCAATAAACTATAGACAACTTGACAGGCCAACGCAATGTTGTCAATGCTGCTTTACAAGGCTTGCTTCGAGGAGGCATAAACCAAATCGGGGGTGCTGTGAACCTCGCCCCTATGGAACAAACAGTGAAAATTCCTGAGCCAAGGCCATAAAGTGGAGCTCGAATGCCAAAGAAGTAGAAAACTTCATCTTCGACATCAAATAGTACTTCGATGCCGTGGGGGGCCTAGAAGAAGCTAAGAAGGTAGTAACTGCTGCCATGTATCTTCAGGGTGATGCTAAACTCTGGTGGCGGGTGAAGTACGAAGCCATCAAGGCCGGTGAAGATTCTCTTGAGACATGGGTAGAACTGAAGGCAACCATATGCCTACAGTTCTTCCCCGAAAATGTTGAATACGATGCAAGGAGAAAGCTACAGGAACTCCGCCAGACCAAATCAGTGCGGGATTATGTGCACGAATTCTCCGCGCTCATGCTGAACATACGTGACATGGGGGAGAAAACAAACTCTTCACATTCCTGGAAGGGTTGAAACCTTATGCCCGTATGGAGCTGCAAAGACAAAGGGTAGACACGTTACCCAAGGCGATCCAAGCAGTGGAGTGCCTTGGGGACTATCAAGTGGAAACTTGGAAGGATATGACTCAACAACCTGTCCGAGGAGGAGTGCCTAGCAGAAGTGGGGGAGATCAGAGTGCAACCAAATCTAAGGCTCCCTCCTCAGGCAGTACTAGCACTGCATCCAATAACAACGATCGACGGAGGAAACCCCCTTCAGGATGCCGTCATTGCGGCGGACCACATTGGAATAATAAATTCCCATATGCACAAATGTATACCATCAAGATTTTGATGATGGGACGGATGATGACGCAGATGATGCGGACCAGACTAAACCAGTAGGTGCCTTCAATGCAATTGTTGGATCTATTTCTGAGGTCTTTGCGGGAACTAGTGCTGGTATCCAAAAGAAGAAGAATCCCTGCCCAATCACCAAAAAAGGGAAAAAGAAGGCGAATCCTCTTAAATAAAATAGGACCTTAATGTTCGTCGAGATGAAGGTAAATGAAAGCCCATTCCGACGATGATAGACGCAGGTGTTACCTATAACTACTTAGCCTCGACTCAGGTGGAGCGCCTTGGTCTAGTTGTAGGAAAGGGCAAAGGTCGTGTCAAGGTTATCAACTCACCTCCTCAGCCAGTGGGCGGAATAGCCAAAGAAGTACCAGTGAAGCTTTGTCCTTACGAAGGAAAATTCAACCTGCGCGTGGTGATCATAGATGACTTCGAGTTGATAGTTGGGTTGGAATTCCTGAGGCAAAACCAACACCATGCCCGTACCGTATGCCGACATGCTACTGATAATGGGAACAAATGGGGCTAAGCCCTGCGTTATCCCTTGCATTCCCATGAAGATGGCTACTGAGAACATCTCGGCCTTACAATTGAAGAAGGGGGTCAAAATACATGAACCTACGTTCCTGGCTACCCTTTGCATTGAAGATATAGAATGCTCCTCGGGTCCCATTCCTGCACACGTGAAGGAGCCGCTACTAGAGTTTGAAGACGTCATGCCGAAGGACATGCCAAAGCGACTCCCGCCTAGGCGAACTGTGGACCATGAAATCGATTTGGTGCTGGGTGCGAAGCCACCTGCCCCGGAGCCTTACAGAATATCACAACCCGAACTCACCGAGTTTCGAAGATAGTTGACAGAAATGCTAGACACAGGGATCATCGTGCCCTCCAAGTCCCCATACGGATGCCCTGTATTATTCCAAAAGAAATATGTTGGCAGCCTACGACTTCGTGTGGATTATCGGACTCTAAACAAAATCACCGTGAAGAACAAGTACCCTATTTCGCTAATGGCAGACTTGTTCGATAGATTGGGTGGTGCGATGGTGTTCACCAAAATAGACCTGAAGACATGTTATTGGCAAGTTCGGATTGCAGAGAGTGATGAACACAAGACGACATATGTGACAAGCTATGGGTTGTACGACTTCCTGGTTATGCCATTCGGCTTGACTAACGCTCCAGCCACATTTTGTACCCTGATGAACCAAGTATTCTGAGAGTACATTGACGAATTCGTAGTGGTCTACTTGGATGACATTGTAGTATATAGCCAAACACTGGACGAGCACCTGGAGCATTTGTGGAAGGTCCTAGACCGATCGCGGGAGCATGAATTATATGCGAAGCTATCCAAGTGCTCCTTTGCTAAAAAACAAATTGACTTCCTCGGACATGTCATCGAGGAAAGGCGGATCAAGATGGACCAACAGAAGATTCAGACTATCACAGATTGGCTGTTGCCTAAGTATATCCCCGCCTTGAGGGCGTTCCTTGGCCTATGCAACTTCTATCGGTGATTTGTGAAAAATTACTCCCTCATCCGCAGTGCCCTTGACAGAACTCCTCAAGAAGGTCACGCCTTGGGATTGGGGACCCCGACGAGCGGAGGCCTTCAATGCATTGAAAGCGGCTATGTCTAATAGCCCCGTCACGACCCACCCTGATTTGGCCAAGCCATTTGAAGTACAAACACAATGCTTTCGACTATGACCTTGGTGGAGTCTTGCTACAAGAAGGGCATACTGTAGCGTACGAGAACCTGAAGCTGAAAGATGCAGAGCGACACAATGCCGCCCACGAGAAACAGCACCAGTGAAATAAGTATGATGAAGAACCCGATTCATCATAAAAGAACTAAGCACATAGATGTTAGACACCATTTCCTAAGGAATACCTATGAAAAAGGAATGATCTCAATCGAATTTTGTGCTACTGACCAACAACTTGCAGATATCTTTACTAAAGCACTAAGTAGGAAGCATTTTGAGAGAAACCGACTTGAATTAGGGATGATTAAGATCACTTAATTGAAAAATAAAATAAAATTTTTGGCTAGAAACACTAACTTAGACAATCGACCAGACTAATCATTGCTCAGCATCATGACTTTACTGTCATACTCTCTTGCCATGTATTAATATGATTCCCTGGTTGCTAATGATGTTTCTCTATCTTTGTAAATTGAGGAAAATTAAAGACTTTAACACGGTGAACCTAGTTCATCCCTGCTGGTTCATCTGACTGACAAGGTACGTGCTCGTCTCAATACAATTATTGAATTAATTACAGTCACACATGAGCAGAATTCTTTCTATATTTGGTTCATTTCAAATTCTTTGTACTAATCCCTAAATGAACCCATTCCAAGAAGTCCGATTGGTACTCAATTAGCCTAGAGGTTGGGAACTCTTAACTGTCTAATCAATGACACTCCTACAACTGTTAGACTCCCACTTGAATAAATATTCTGCCCGTTGTATAATTAATAGCCACATCTTATAAAAGGGCCATCGTTACCTCCCTTCTTAATAACATAACAAGTCGAATCAAGATCATTATTCTTCTAACCAAAACTGATAATCTCTTTACTTCCAAAAATACAGAACAATGTCGTCACTACCCCTGCTTCATCTTCCTACACAAACTCTGATCATGAGGAAGAAAATTCCAGTCCTAATTCTACTTCAGTTTACAGTTCACATTCACCAAACCAATCTTCATCTCCCCAAAAACACTCCAGTTCTTGAACCCACTCCTGAACCCACACCTAACCCTCCAACCCCCAGGACACGAAGAGTAAAAGTTTTGGCTAGAAAATCAGTTACTTCTGGCTCTCGTGCAAAATTCTTGGAGGAAATTCTTAAAGCTAGCTATGTTCATATGTCTGAATCTTCAAGTGAATCTTTCAAATCCGCTAATGAGGATGAGGCACGAGGTTCATCCAGTTCTGAGCAAGGTAATCTTGAAGTTGAATCTGAAATTGCTACTACTGAAAATAAGTTTGTGTTGGTTGGGTCAGTTGTTGATGTAGAAGTGCCAGATAGGTAAAAAAAACTGGGAAAAATCTTGAGAGAGAGGGAGAAAGAGGTTTTGTAAGGGGATCTGGGGAGGATGGTGCCACATTGGCTATTTGTGGCCCCACTCTTGTGATAAATGAAAAAGAAGTCACAGATTTAGGGGGAAGTATTGCTAGGGAGGCAGCAACAGGATTAGAGAACCTACAAAAATCAACAGATGAACCTCGTTCATCTGTCGAGGAGACTTTGGCTGAGATGTTGAGGAAGCTGGGGGAGTCCTACAATCCCAAGAGGAAAAGAACTTCAAAATCGAAGAAGGCTACTACCCCAAAGAAAAGAAAAGTTTCAATATCTGCTGATGTCTCTGCCACTAAGGTTCGTGCTACAAGAAGTACTATTCGACAAGGAGAAGAGGAGTTAGAAAGGGCTCTGAGAGAGAGCAAGAAAAAGAAAGCTGCCAAGGGAAAGACAAAGTTAGGAGAGCCTATTGAGGCTGTTGATGTTGATGATAAGACGATGGACCTGGTTCATCATGAGGAGCAGACGGCTCTAGTTGTGGTTGAGACACCCAAGCCCAAGAAGGCTAAGGCTTCTTCAAAGAAGTCAGCTTTTGTGTCTGCCACACCCTCAAGCACAGCTAAAAGGACCAGGTCCAAGGCCAAGAAAGTGAAAGTTGTTGAAGAAGAAAGCGAATGGAGTGGAGGAGAAGAGGAAATCTCTGGTGAGCAATCTGACAATCTCTCCATGTTTGGCAAGCGTATTATTCTTAAAGGAAAGTTGGTGAGAGATCTGGAAGAATCAGGAATGATCTTTTTGTTGAATGCACTGGATGTGCAGGGATGGAAGGACTTTCACCTAGAAAAAAGGCTGGCAAGGAATGAATTGGTGGAGTTTATGGCCAATGCAAGTGTGAAGGATGGCAGGGTAACCTCCACAGTCAAGGGGATTCAGATCACATTTGATGCAAAGGAGCTGGGAGAGATTCTGAATATCCATGCTGAGGGATATGACGATTACACTAGGAAAATATGGCCCAGTCTAGATGTAATGGCCTCAACTATCAACATCACCAGATTCTTTTGTGAAAATGTGAAGGAACTTGAGCCAAGGCCAGTGTTCAAAAGTGAAATGCAGCACCAGAACAAGCTACTCTTCGAATTTTTGATTAAGTTTCTGCTGCCAAGACAAGAGCGTATACACATCGCCAGTTACATGGACTTACAGGAGACATCAAGGTACATCTGCCCGCGTCCGCAAACCTTGAAGTCCCTATCTATTCCACCCCATGTCAACCATTCTTGTATTTTTCTTCTTTTATTAGACTCGGGTGTATGGGAGTACTGTTTCTTTCTTTAGCTTGTGACTTATGACATTTTGGGTTTTGGGAGAGTTTATGTACTATTCGGAAGTGATTATTGTGTATGCCGAGCGGCATCTCATTTCCTTGTTTAAATTTACCTATTAGTTGATAACTTTTTATGTTTTTCGTTCCTTTTTCTGTAAATGTTAGGCTTACCTAGTCGTAGAGACTAGGTGCCGTCACGACGATTCACGGAGGGAGAACTTGGGTCGTGAAAAGTTGGTATCAGAGATCTAGGTTCATTGTAGTTGTGAGTCATAAGCCGTTTTATTAGAGTCTCGTAGATCGGTACAGAGACGTCTGTACTTATATTCCGAAGGCTATGGAACTATTAGGAACATTCCACTTCATTTGATTCCTTGTCGTGCGAGATTATTGACTTCGAAATTCCAAACTTCTGTCTTCTATTCTCTCACAGATGGTGAGGACACGCGCTACCGGAGATGACCAGGCACCCACGCCCTCTGCTAGAGCTGCCAGAGGCTGGGGCCGGGATAGAGGCCGAGGACATACACGTGGTGTAGCCCGAGCATGCGAGCGAGCTGCTACAGAGGAGCCACCAGTAGCTCCAGCCGGAGCACAGACACCCGATACGCCTACTACTACTACTCTAGCTCTTTAAGAGACCCTCGCACAGTTCACGAGCATGTACAACACTCTAGCTCAGGCAGGTTTGATTCCCCTTGCTACAGCCACATCTCAAGTCGGGGGAGGAGCACAAACTCCCGCCGCCACACCCCAGAGCAACGGGTATAGGTTTATCAGATCCCAGAAGTTATACCCATATCACCTGTAGCCCCAGCCCAGCCCGAGGGTACGACAACAGTTTTAGAGGAGGATCATCGGAGGCTTGAGAGGTACAAGAAGTACGACCCTCCTACATTCAGTGGTCTAGCATCAGAGGATGCTCAGGGATTTCTGGAGGAGTGACATCGTATCCTCCGTATTATGGGCATAGCATAGTCGAGTGGGGTTTCTTTCACTGCCTTTCAGCTTCGAGGAGCAGCCCATCAGTGGTGGCGTACTTATGAGTTGGACAGTCCGACTAAGGCAACTTCTCTTACATGGACTCAGTTCGTGGACATGTTTTTGAAAGAGTATGTCCCTCAAAGACTCAGGGACGCATGGCGCGCTGAGTTTGAGCAGTTATGCCAGGGTACTATGACAATTTCAGAGTATGCCGTTCGTTTCAGTGACTTGTCTAGACATGCACTGGTCTTGTTTCTACAGTTCGAGAGAGGGTTTACCAGTTTATTGAGGGGCTCATTCCCAGCATCAGGAGTAGCATGGCCCGGGAGTTAGAGATGGATATCGCGTATCATCAGGTGGTGAGTATTGCTAGGAGAGTAGAGGGCATGCTTGCTCGGGATAGGGAGGAGATAGAGGCCAAAAGGTCTTGAGAGTCGGGCCATTATTCTGGTGCCCGTTCCCCAACTGCAGTTCGTCATGGTAAGGGTTATGTGAGCCACCCCGTTCATTCAACTCTTCCAGCAGCCAATAGTATTCCAGCTCCTCCTAGATATTAGGTGCCTTATTATGAACCTCCAATATCTAGTGTGCCTCCTGCACGGGTTGCTTTCAGTGGCCAATCTAGTAAACCTAGCCCGAGCTAGTCACAACCGCCATGTCCTCCTAGAGATTGTTTTGAGTGTAGCTACACTCGTCATGTGGTGAGGGATTTCCCCAGACTTAAGAGGGGTACACCTCCACAGACTTCTCAACCACAGCGTGCTCCACCAGGTCCCCAGGCTATGATCACAGCACCAGCTGCCACCCCACCTGCTCAGCCGGCCTGAGGTGGAGGTCGGGGTGGTAGAGGTCACCCTAGAGGGGGAGGCCAGGCTAGATACTATGCCCTTCCTGCTCGTATAGAGGCCGTTGCTTCCTATTCTGTCATTACAGGTATTGTCCCAGTCTATCATAGAGATGCATCGGTTCTATTCGATCCAGGCTCCACTTATTCCTATGTATCCTCTTATTTTGCCCCGCATTTGGGCATATCTCGGGATTATTTGAGTTCCCCTGTTTATGTGTCTATGCCTGTGGGAGATTATCTTGTTGTAGACCGCGTTTATCGGTCGTGTTTGATTGCTCTTAGTGGTTTTGAGACCAAAGTCGATTTATTATTGCTCAGCATGGTAGATTTTGATGTTATCTTGGGCATGGACTGGTTGTCGCCCTATTATGCTATTCTTGATTGTCACACCAAAATTGTGATGCTGGCTATGCCAGGTGTACCGCGATTAGAGTGGAGGGGTACCTTAGATTACACACCCAGTAGAGTTATTTCATTTCTTAAAGCTCAACGATGGGTTGAGAAGGGGTGTGACGCATATCTAGATTATGTGAGAGATGTCAGTATTGATACCCCTACAGTTGATTCAGTCCCAGTAGTGAGTGATTTCTCTGATGTGTTTCCAGCTGATCTTTCGGGCATGCCTCCCGACAAAGATATTAATTTTGGCATTGATTTGTTGCCGAGCACTCAACCCATCTATATTCCTCCTTATCATATGGCCTCTCCTGAGTTGAAGGAGTTGAAAGAACAGTTGCATGAATTGGTTGATAAGGGCTTCATTTGGCCCAGTGCATCACCTTGGGGTGCTCCTGTCTTGTTTGTGAAGAAAAAGGATGGTTCTATGCGTATGTGCATGGATTATCGCCAGTTGAACAAAGTTACGATGAAGAACCGGTATCTTTTGCCTCGTATTGATGACCTATTTGATCATTTATAGGGTGACCGAGTGTTTTCCAAGATTGACTTGCATTCAGGTTATCATTAGTTGAAGATTCGGGAGCCAGATATCCCAAAGACTACTTTCAGGACTCGCTATGGTCATTACGAGTTCCTTATTATGTCATTTTGGATGAACAACGCCTCAGCTGTATTTATGCATTTGATGTACAGTGTATTCCGGCCTTATCTTGACTCGTTTGTCATTGTCTTTATTGGTGACATTCTGGTATATTCCCGGAGTCGGGAAGACCATGAGCAGCATTTGAGAACTGTGCTTCAGACCTTGAGAGAAAAGAAACTACATGCAAAGTTCTCAAAATGTGAGTTCTGGTTAGATTCCATAGCATTCTTGGGTCATGTGTTATCGAGTAAAGGGATCAAAGTGGATCCGAAGAAAGTGGAAGTAGTGCATAGTTGGCCCAGACCATCCTTAACTACGTAGATCCGGAGTTTCATTGGTTTGGGGGGGGGGGTATTACCGTCGATTTGTTGTGGGATTTTCATCTATTGCAGCACCCATGACCGGGCTGACCCAGAAGGGTGCTCTGTTCAGGTCGACGGAAGAGTGTGAGGAGAGCTTTCAGAAGCTCAAGACAACTTTGACTACTTCCCAGTATTGGTATTGCCTTCAGGTTTGGGGTCTTATACGGTTTATTGTGATGCGTCGAGAGTTGGCCTCGCACGGTATTGAGCAGGACCATAGGGTGATTGCCTACACGTCCAGACAGCTGAAGGTGCATGAAAAGAACTATCATGTCCACGACCTTGAGCTAGAAGCTATCGTTCATGCCTTAAAGATTTGGAGGCATTATTTGTACGGTGTCCCTTGTGATATCTATACTGATCACCGGAGTTTGCAGCATTTTCTCAAGTAGAAGGATCTTAATTTGCGGGGGAGGTGGTTAGATCTGCTTAAGGATTATGATATCACTATTTTGTACCACCCGGGGAAGGCCAATGTGGTGGCGGATGCTTTGAGTCATCGGTCAGAGAGTTTGGGGAGTTTGGCTTATCTACCAGCAGTAGAGAGGCCCATGGTGTTGGATGTCTAGGCCTTATCCATCCAGTTTGTGAGATTGGATATGTCTGAGCCTAGTCGAGTATTGGCTTGTGCGGTCTCCCGGTATTCTCTTTATGATTGTATCAGGGAGAATCAATATGATGACCCCCATCTGCTTCTCCTTAGGGACACGGTCCAGCACGGTGATACCAAGGAGGTCACTATTGGGGATGATGGTGCATTGAGAATGCAGGGCAGGCTATGTGTGCCTAATGTAGATAGTTTGTGTGAGTTGATCCTTCAGGAGGCTTGATCACGCCCAACTATGCCTTATAAAAAGGACTAAGTGGTCGACGTCAATATATTCCCTGTATTAAGCCCAGAGTCAAATCCCACAGGGAATTAAACTACCAATCACAGTTATCAGACTCACTCAATTCCACGTACTCAACTTCTAAGATATTCTGGAATAACAATTGGTTGTTTTTCTACCAACTATCACTTTATGAAACTATATTAACTAAGATCTAACTAAGAATGGGTTGTAAACAATAAGGAGAAGGATCTAAGGTTATGATTTCCCCTATTGACGGAATCCCCTCCTGCTATGTTTCATATAAATTCGCCTAATCGTCTCTATCGATCATAAGCTCTCTTCCTACCGTAAATCTCTCCCGAGTAATTACGATAATTTACTAGACATACTCACCCGAGTTACGCTAGCTGGCTTTTATTACAGCTCACTTAGATCGCACCCAAGGTTTCGTTATCCTTAATCCCACCTTTAAACCCTTGGTTATTGATTTCTCACTGGCGTCGGGAGTGATGTTGTTCAACAACTACCTAAATATGCACTCTCTCCCGAGTAATACATAATAAATAGGCACAGCTAATTGAGGATCCTTTCAATTAACTACAACAAGAACGTAGTTGAACAAATAGAGATTAAACTTGGAAAATCTATATTAATATAGCAATAGTTTCATCCTTCAATAGGTTCTATCAAAACCTTAGACTAAATGTTTAGCTACTCATAATAAAACAAGATAAAGCAATAAAATAATTCATGATTCCTAAAATAATGATAAATGAAGAAGAATGAAAACTCTAATGGTGTCTTGATCTTCTCCCACTTGTTCTTGCCTCCAAAATAAGTCTAAAACAATATTAACCTTGACTTGGGCGAGTTTGTTGAGTTTATATAGGGTTAGGATAAGTTTCCCACGTTTTGCACTTAAGCCCCTAGGCTTTCCTGGCTGTCTCCAGGTCGCCGATGTCCGCGAGCCAACCGCGGTGCGACCGTGGTGGATTATGCCGATTTTGTTTTTCTCTTTTGTCCATCGCGTTTCAGCCGCGGTCCGACCGCGGTCGCGGTGGACTATTGCCCAGTCTTTCTACGCCTTTCTTGCTCGTTTTCATCTGGACTCTTCTCGTTTGGCCTTGTATCTACATATTTGACTCCAAAATACTCCATATTATCTTGCAACTCCGAAGTAACTCTTGCAAAGCACAAAAACCTTAATTAGAGCATTTTGTTATCATTTAGCACTTAAATCATCAATAAATTCTGGTTAACTTAGAGCATAAATAACATCTACGTCATATAATATAGGCTACTATCAACACCCCACACTTAAACCGTTGCTAGTCCTCTAGCAACAAAACCACACTCTATAGTCCTAATCATCACCGGGTAACTTCCCCACTCCTCGCACCAAGAACAATTCACACTGGTGGACTACCTCAACATAACATCCAAACCTCAAGAGTGGAATCTCTCTAGCCACGCAATTTCCCTAACCGGCTTTCCTACTCTCAGTCAGAGGTCCAAACTTACCTTCCTTTCACGAGTCAAGTGCCTACTCACCACAAAGAGACTTACATCATAGTTATGACAATTCACACACTGATGAATTCAAACAAGTAAGGTTTCCCTCACCCTCAGAAATAAATTCTCATTCAACATAAAACGCACCATAGGCTTGCCCTTAATGTAATACTCAACTAATCGAGCTACTTTGGTCTAAAATCAAGTAGGACTTTATTTGGTTGTAATGTAGGCTGCGTGGCATGTGGGATATATATGGATATAAGAGTTTCTACACCTCCATAAGCACTTTAATACATTTTTTTCTTCATATTTAAGCCCATACTTTATTCCACCTTTTCATCATTGTGTTATACCCCTTATTATTTAAGCACACTTTTTCAAAAGCCACCACCATTTGAGACTTCTCTTTTTTTTTTCCAGTCCCGGTGGCTTCTAGTATTCATTATAACACCGTGCACCTTTATCTATATTCTCTTAGTTCCACTCAAAAGCCCATCCAACTACCCCCACACTTTAACTTTTCCATGTTCGTCACAATTCAAGTGCTTCTAGGAGGTGATAGGGTTCAAAAGATAGTCAAATCTAAAATTAGGTCAGGCTTGTAATGTGGTTTCCAAAGAAAACAAGATTACAGGCTCAAAGGGGTTAACTATGGTATATACAATCAGGTGGGTAGAAACATATATAAATAGGTTCAACAAAGAAACGCCTATATCACTTTCTAGACCAATTAAAGCTACCATTTCGCTTCGTACACACACAGGGCAAGTTCTAGGCATTGAATGTTACCACAAAATACACAAAAGTCTCACTCACACATGGCACATGACTCAGTCAGTTCGGATCATCACACACTCCGCTCAAACTATTTTAAGCCAAATCAGGAACATGCAATTTAAGGCTTTCTTGCTAGAGTCGACTAGTGAGCCTAAGTGTCACGCTAAGGCAATCAATATTCAAGGTACTTCGGAGTTAAGGGATCCTATATATATTCTTCCCTCGCCCAAGACTTCCTAAACTAAAAAGAAAAACTAATATACCCGGTTCCCTTGGAAAAGAACCTTGGTTTAAAGAAAAACCAAGGGGGAGCTGGTACACTACCTAACAAAAGAAAATCTTTTTGTTTGTTTTTCTTTTTTCTTTGTTCGACTTAAGTCTCTCAAGAGACCCGTCGAGAGGTGTCCGTCTTTGGGCCAAGTTGAAGTTAATTAATCAGCAAACCAAAATACCAAACAACCAAAATATTAAACAATCTTTACAAGTGTACAACAACAACAACCATACCCCACCCCACACTTAAAAATTTGGCATGTTTCCATGTCAAAGAAATTAAATCAAAGTAAGGTAAGGGGACTTCCCTGGTGCTTAGTCCTGATCAGATATGGTGCTAGGATCGAGCTGACACGCTCGAACTAACGCCCGAAGCCATCCCATGATCTTTTTCTCTGACCTAGCACTTTGAGTGGCCAAAGTGTCAACTCGAGCACCCAGGTCATTGACTGAAGTGCGTAGGCCAGCCATATCCTGCTCCAAGGTTGTCATCCGGGTACTCCGGCGGGCCTGTGATGGGACCGCCTAATCAGCAATCTGCATCAGCAGGGCGACAACATACATAGCTCCCTCATCATCATCATCGACATCATCATCATCATCATCGGCATCATCATCATCCTCATCAGCTGCCACAACCTGGTCTTTCCCAATTGTGCTTTTGCTAGCCCTGAATGGGGCTTTTAATTGAAATTTCCCATCTACTATGGGGTTTTCAGGAACTCGTCAAGCACGACACAACCTGGTGACCATGGAAGGGAAGTAGAACCCTTTTCTTGCCTCCGTGGAGCGAATGAACATTTCATCTTGAATGAGCCGGGCCACGTCAAAATCATGGTGGTTGATAAAACACCAAATCATCGTTGCTCTTGGCGCATTAACATCTGTAGTATTGTTGGATGGCAGCAAATGACCGTTGATGATCGTTAGCCAACACTTAGCTTCCCAATTGAGAGACTGGGAGTTTAGGGTCATTCTCGGCTTTATCCATATTGGCTCCCGACCAGCTACACAGATTTTTTGAACAATTAGGTTCCATGTGATCGGTGGCCTCTGATAATCTTGGTAGTAGTCTGTATCTCCGGTGCAGACCGGCAACCTGTACACTCGGTGGATGGCCTCAAGAGACACATTCACCGGAGTGTTTCGTACTGTGACTACTCTATCAATATGGTTCAGGCAGTTAGCAGAGAATTCCCTGACCATCATTACAGTGACCTCTTCCGGCTCATCAAAGAAGACGTCCAGTTGACGTCTCCTCAATTCATCATAAATTTGTGGGCATTCAACTCTTAACGCATCCCTCTCAATGTGGACTTCAGGCACCAGCTTCCTGGTTGACTTTGCATTGAATCTATCTTGAGTCGCTTTGGATACAAATCGGGTATTGTCAAATTGGCTCGAACTCGCCTGACCTCGAGCTCTGGATGAACCACCTGACCCACTAGCGGATGCAACTGTGGCACGTCTTTTCCTTGATTAATGCATTGTACCTGACAAATTAAGGGCTACTATTAGTGAGGGTTTGAGATGTGTGAACCCAGGGTGGTTACTCAGACTTCACCACCACTACGGTCATATTAACAAGTACAGCTCAATGGGGCAATTTCACAAGCACCTAGTGTGCATGGAATAATGATTTCATAAACTTAGCCCATGGAAGTACAAACCCTCCCCCAAATCAACTACGATCTCTACACATACTCCGCCCCACCACAATCAACTTCAACACCACAAAATCATGCTCTTTGTACTATGTTTCACACCACATCAAGCTAAAAAGAAGAAAATTCTAACCTAAAACATGTTACAATTCTACCATTAAAGTACACAAAGAAAAAAAAAAGAAAACTAAGACAGAAGAGAGAAATAGGTTAGAGACTTACTTGAAGATGATGAACACGGGTGTGCTTGGAGGATG
>ML319056.1:0-33616 GCA_005239505.1 Nicotiana paniculata
GGCGGTGACTATGGTTCCTTAAGTCGTATTTGATGTCCCAAACAAATATTAGGCATTCCAGGATAGAATTCGTCCCACGGCGGATGGCGTGGGCTATAGCACAGGTAAATAATAGAATCGGGCGGAATTCCAGTTTAATTGCCGTAAAATGCCAAAAAATTTAATTTTTTCATGGAGGGGCTGTGACTATGGTTCCTTAGGTCATATTTGATGTCCCGGACAAATATTTGGAAATCCGGGTCGGGCTCCATCCCACGGTGGAAGGCGTGGGATATAGCACACGAAAATATTGCAAATGGGCGAAATTCAAGTTTAATTGCCGTAAAACACCAACAAATGTAATTTGATCACGGTGGGGCGGTGAATATGGTTCCTTCGGTCAGATTTGATGTCTCAGACAAATATTAAGCGATACGGGACCGACTCCGTCCCACGGCGAAAGTTGTGGGCTATAGCACACGAGAATATTGCAATCGCGCGAAATTCCAGTTTAATTATCGTAAAACACCAAAAAATTTAATTTGGTCATGGAGGGGAGGTGATTATGGTTCCCCCGGTTGTATTTGACCTGAAAAATATTAGGCGATCCAGGTCCGTCTCCGTCCCAAGGAGGAAGGCATGGGCTATAACACACGAAAATATTACAATCGGGCGGAATTCAAGTTTTATTGCCATAAAACACCAAAAAATGTAATTTGGTCATGGAGGGGTGTTGACTATGGTTCCTTAGGTCGTATTTTATGTCTCGGAGAAATATTAGACGATCCGGGTCCGACTCCGTCCCACGGCGGAAGGCGTGGGCGATAGCTCACGAAAATATTCGAATCAGGCGGAATTCTAGTTTTACGGCCACAAAATGCCAAAAACTTTAATTTGGTCATGGCGGGGAAGTGAATATGGTTCCTTAGGTCATATATGATGACGCGGACAACTATCTTGCTATTCGGGTTCGGGTCCGGGTCCGTCCCACGGCGGAAGGTGTGGGTTATCGCACAAGAAAGTATTGGAATCTGGCGGAATTCCAGTTTTATGGCTCTAAAATTCCAAAAAATGTAATTTGGTCATGGAGGGGTAGTGAGTAAGGTTCCTTATGTCGTATTTGATGTGCCGGACAATATTAGGTGATCTGGGTCCGCCTCCATCCTACGACGGAAGGCGTGGGCTATAACACACGAACATATTGCAATCGGGCGAAATTCAAGTTTAATTGTCATAAAACACCAAAAAATGTAATTTGGTCATGGAGGGGCGGTGACTATGGTTCCTTAGTTCGTATTTGATTTCCAGGACAAATATTAGGCGATCCGGGTCCGGATCCATCCTACGACGAAAGGCGTGGGCTATAACACACGAACATATTGCAATCAGGCAAAATTCAACTTTAATTGTCATAAAACACCAAAAAACTTAATTTGGTCATGGAGGGGCGGTGACTATTGTTCCTTAGGTCGTATTAGATGTCCCGGACAAATATTAGGTGATGCAGGTCCGACTCCGTCCCACGGCGAAAGGCGTGGGCTATAGCACATGAAAATACTGGAATCAGGTGGAATTCCAGTTTTGTGGCCGTAAAATGAAAAAATATTTAATTTGGCCATGGAGTGGCGGTGAATATGGTTCCTTAGGTCGTATTTGATGTCGCGGGCAAATATTAGGCCATCCGGGTCCGGATCTTACCACACGAAAATATTGCAATCGGGCGAAATTATTGTTTAATTGCCGTAAAATGCCTCAAAATTTAATTTGGTCATGGCGGGGCGGTGACTATGGTTTCTTAGGTCGTATTTGATGTCCCGAACAAATATTAGGCGATCCGGGACCGTATCCGTCCCATGGCGGATGGCGTGGACTATAGCACAGGTAAATAATAGAATCGGGCGGAATTCCAGTTTAGCCGTAAAATGCCAAAAAATTTAATTCTGTCATGGAGGGGCTGTGACTATGGATCCTTAGGTCGTATTTGATGTCCCAGACAAATATTAGGTAAGCTCCATCCCACGGCGGAAGGCGTGGGATATAGCACACGAAAATATTTCAAATGGGCGGAATTCCAGTTTAATTGCCGTAAAACAACAACAAATGTAATTTGGTCACGGCGGGGCGGTTAATATGGTTCCTTAGGTCAGTTGATGTCTCAGACAAATATTAGGCGATACGGGTCCGACTCCGTCCCACGGTGGAAGTCGTGGGCTATAGCACACGAGAATATTGCAATCGCACGGAATTCCAGTTTAATTATCGTAAAATACGAAAAAATGTAATTTGGTCATGGAGGGGAGGTGCTTCTGGTTCCCCCGGTTGTATTTGATGTCCCTGAGAAATATTAGGCGATCCAGGTCCGGCTCCGTCCCACGGAGGAAGGCATGGGCTATAACACACAAAAATATTACAATCGGGCGCAATTCAAGTTTTATTGCCGTAAAACACCAAACACTGTAATGTGGTCATGGAGGGGTTGTAAATATGGTTCCTTAGGTCGTATTTTATGTCTCGGAAAAATATTAGGCGATCCGGGTCTGGATCCGTCCCACGGCGGAAGGCGTGGGCGATAGCTCAAGAAAATATTCGAATCAGGCGGAATTCTAGTTTTACGGCCACAAAATGCCAAAAACTTTAATTTGGTCATGGAGGGGCAGTGAATATGGTTCCTTAGGTCATATTTGATGGTGCGGACAACTATCATGCTATTCAGGTTCGGGTCCAGGTCCCTCCCACGGCGGAAGGTGTGGGCTATCGCACACGAATGTATTGGAATCTGGCATAATTCCAGTTTTATGGCTCTAAAATGCCAAAAAATGTAATTTGGTCATGGAGGGGTAGTGAGTAAGGTTCCTTAGGTCGTATTTGATGTGCCGGACAAATATTATGTGATCCGGGTCCTCCTCCATCCTACGACGAAAGGCGTGGGTTATAACACACGAACATATTGCAATCAGGCGAAATTCAAGTTTAATTGTCATAAAACACCAAAAACTTTAATTTGGTCATGGAGGGACGGTGACTATGGTTCCTTACGTCGTATTTGATGTCCCGGTCAAATATTAGGTGAGGCAGCTCCGGCTCCGTCCCACGGCGGAAGGCGTGGGCTATAGCACATGAAAATACTGGAATCAGGCAGAATTCAAGTTTTGTGGCCGTAAAATGAAAAATTATTTAATTTGGCCATGGCGTGGCGGTGAATATGGTTCTTAGGTCGTATTTGATGTCGCGGACAAATATTAGTCCATCCGGGTCTGGCTCTTACCACACGAAAATATTGCAATCGGGCGTAATTAATGTTTAATTGCCGTAAAATGCCTCAAAACTAAATTTGGTTATGGCGGGGAGGTGACTATGGTTCCTTAGGTCGTATTTGATGTCCCGAACAAATATTAGGCGATCCGGGACCAGATCTGTCCCACGGCGGATGGCGTGGGCTACAACATAGGTAAATAATAGAATCGGGCGGAATTCCAGTTTAATTGCCGTAAAATGCTGAAAATTTTAATTTTGTCATGGAGGGGCTGTGACTATGGTTCCTTAGGTCGTATTTGATGTCCCAGAAAAATATTAGGCAATCCGGGTCCGGCTCCATCCCACGGCGGAAGGCGTGGGATATAGAACACGAAAATATTGCAAATGGGCGGAATTCCAGTTTAATTTCCGTAAAAAACCAAAAAATGTAATATTGTCATGGCGGGGGGGGGGGGGGGGGGGGNTATTGCAATCGCGCGGAATTCCAGTTTAATTGTCGTAAAACACCAAAAAATGTAATTTGGTCATGGAGGGGCGATGATTATGGTTCCCCTGGTTGTATTTGATTTCCTTGAAAAATATTACGCGATCCAGGTCCGGCTCCGTCCCACGGAGGAAGGCATGGGCTATAACACACGAAAATATTGCGATCGGGCGGAATTCCAGTTTTATTGTGGTAAAACACAAAAAGACTGTAATTTGGTCATGGAGGGGTTGTGACTATGGTTATTTAGGTCGTAATTTATGTCTCGGACAAATATTAGGTGATCCGGGTCTGGCTCCGTCCCACCGCGGAAGGCGTGGGCGATAGCTCATGAAAATATTCGAATCAGGCGGAATTCCAGTTTTGAGGCCATAAAATGCCAAAAACTTTAATTTGGTCATGGAGGGGCAGTGAATATGGTTCCTTAGGTCATATTTGATGACACAGACAAATATTAGGCTATTCGGGTTCAGGTTCGGGTCAAGGTCCGGCCCACGGCGGAAGGTGTGGGCTATCGCACCCAGAAGTATTGGAATCGGGCGAAATTCCAGTTTTATGGCTGTAAAATGCCAAAAAATGTAATTTGGTCATTGAGGGGTAGTGAGTAAGGTTCCTTAGGTCGTATTTGATGTGCCGGACAAATATTAGGCGATCCGGGACCGCCTCCATTCTACGACGAAAGGCGTGAGTTATAACACACGAACATATTTCAATCAGGCGAAATTCAAGTTTAATTGTCATAAAACGCCAAAAAATGTAATTTGGTCATGGCGGGGCGGTGACTATGGTTCCTTAGGTCGTATTTGATGTCCCGGACAATTATTAGGTGATGCAGGTCCGGCTCCATCCCACGGTGGAAGGCGTGGGCTATAGCACATGAAAATACTGGAATCAGGCGGAATTCCAGTTTTGTGGCCGTAAAATGAAAAATTATTTAATTTGGACATGGTGTGGTGGTGAATATGGTTTCTTAGGTCGTATTTGATGCCGCGGACAAATATTAGTCCATCCGGGTCTGGCTCTTACCACACGAAAATATTGCAATCGGGCGAAATTAATGTTTAATTGCCGTAAAATGCCTCAAAATTTAATTTGGTTATGGCGGGGAGGTGACTATGGTTCCTTAGGTCGTATTTGATGTCCCGAACAAATATTAGGCGATCCGGGACCAGATTTGTCCCACGGCGGATGGCGTGGGCTATAGCACAGGTAAATAATAGAATCGGACGAAATTCCAGTTTAATTGCCGTAAAATGCTAAAAATTTTAATTTTTTCATGGAGGGGCTGTGACTATGGTTCCTTAGGTCGTATTTGATGTCCCGGAAAAATATTAGGCAATCCGGGTCCGGCTCCATCCCACGGCGGAAGGTGTCGGATATAGCACACGAAAATATTGCAAATGGGCGGAATTCCTGTTTAATTGCCGTAAAACACCAAAAAATGTAATTTGGTCATGGTGGGGCGGTGAATATGGTTCCTTAGGTCGTATATGATGTCTCACACAAATATTAGGTGATACGGGTCCGATTCTGTCCCACGGCGGAAGGCGTGGGCTATAGTACACGAGAATATTGCAATCGCGTGGAATTCCAGTTTAATTGTCGTAAAACACCAGAAAATGTAATTTGGCCGGTGATTATGGTTCCCTCGGTTTTATTTGATGTCCCTGACAAATATTAGGCGATCCAGGTCCGGCTCTGTCCCACGGAGGAAGGCATGGGCTACAACACACGAAAATATTACAATCGGGCGGAATTCAAGTTTTATTGCCGTAAAACACAAAAAGACTGTAATTTGGTCATGGAGGGGTTGTGACTATGATTCCTTAGGTCGTATTCGATGTCTCGGACAAATATTAGGTGATCCAGGTCCGGCTCCGTCCCACGGCGGAAGGCGTGGGCGATAGCTCACGAAAATATTCGAATCATGCGGAATTCCAGTTTTACGGCCACCAAATGCCAAAAACATTAATTTGGTCATGGCGGGGCAGTGAATATGGTTCTTTAGGTCATATTAGATGACGCGCACAAATATTAGGCTATTCGGGTTTAGGTTCGGGTCCGGGTCCGGGTCCGTCCCACGCCGGAAGGTGTGGGCTATAACACACGAACATATTGGAATTAGGCGGAATTCCAGTTTTGTGGCCATAAAATGACAAAATATTTAGTTTGGCCATGGCGTGGCGGTGAATATGGTTCCTTAGGTCGTATTTGATGTCGCAGACAAATATTAGGCCATCCGGGTCCCGCTTTTACCACACGAAAATATTGCAATCGGGCAAAATTATTGTTTAATTACCGCAAAATGCCTCAAAATTTAATTTGCTCATGGAAAGGCGGTGACTATGGTTCCTTAGGTCGTATTTGATGTCCTGAACAAATATTAGGCTATCCGGGACCGGATCCGTCCCTCGGCGGATGGTGAGGGCTATAGCACATGTAAATAATAGAATCGGGCGGAATTCCAGTTTAATTGCCGTAAAATGCCAAAAAAATTAATTTTGTCATGGAGGGGCTGTGACTATGGTTCCTTAGGTCGTATTTGATGTCCCATAAAAATATTAGGCAATTCGGGTCCGGCTCCATCCCACGGCGGAAGGAATGGGATATAGCACACGAAAATATTGCAAATGGGCGAAATTCGAGTTTAATTTCCGTAAAACACCAAAAAATGTAATTTTGTCATGGTGAGGCGGTGAATATGGTTCCTTAGGTCGTATATGATGTATCAGACAAATATTAGGTGATACGGGTCTGACTCTGTCCCACGGCGGAAGGCGTGGGCTATAGTACACGAGAATATTGCAATCGCGCGGAATTCTAGTTTAATTGTCGTAAAACACCAAAAAATGTAATGTGTTCATGGAGGGGAGTTGATTATTGTTCCCCCGGTTGTATTTGATGTCCCCGACAAATATTAGGCGATCCAGGCCTGCCTCCGTCCCACGGAGGAAGGCATGGGCTATAACACACAAAAATATTGCAATCGAGCGGAATTCCAGTTTTATTGCCCTAAAACACCAAAAACTGTAATTTGGTCATGGAGGGGTTGTGACTATGGTTCCTTAGGTCGTATTTGACGTCTCGGACAAATATTAGGTGATTCGGGTCCGGCTCCGTCCCACGGCGGAAGGCGTGGGCGATAACTCACGAAAATATTCGAATCAGGCGGAATTCCAGTTTTACGGCCACAAAATGCCCAAAACTTTAATTTGGTCATGGCGGGGCAGTGAATATGGTTCCTTAGGTCATATTTGATAACGCGGACAAATATTAGGCTTTTCGGGTTCGGGAATGGGTCCGCGTCTGTCCCACGGCGGAAGGTGTGGGCTATAACACACGAACATATTGGAATGAGGCGGAATTCCAGATTTGTGGCCGTAAAATGCCAAAATATTTACTTTGGCCATGGCGGGGCAGTGAATATGGTTCCTTAGGTCGTATTTGATGTTGCGGACAAATATTAGGCCATCCGGGTCCGGCTCTTACCACAGGAAAATATTGCAATCGGGCGAAATTATTGTTTAATTACTTGTAAAATGCCTCAAATTTTAATTTGGTCATGGCATGGCGGTGACTATGATTCCTTAGGTCGTATTTGATGTCCCGAACAAATATTAGGTGATACGGGACCGGATCCGTCCCACGGCGGATGGTGTGGGCTATAGCACATGTAAATAATAGAATCGGGCGGAATTCCAGTTTAATTACCGTAAAATGCCAAAAAACTTAATTTTGTCATAGAGGGGCTGTGACTATGGTTCCTTAGGTCTTATTTGATGTCCCGGACAAATATTAAGCAATCTGGGTCTGGCTCCATCGAAAATATTGCAAATGGGCGAAATTCCAGTTTAATTTCCGTAAAACATCAAAAAATGTAATTTTGACATAGCGGGGCGGTGAATATGGTTCCTTAGGTCGTATATGATGTCTCAGACAAATATTAGGCGATACGGGTCCGACTCTGTCCCACGGCGGAAGGCGTGGGCTATAGTACACGAGAATATTGCAATCGCGCGGAATTCCAGTTTAATTGTCGTAAAACACGAAAAAATTTAATTTGGTCATGGAGGGGTGGTGATTGGTTCCCCCGGTTGTATTTGATTTCCTTGAAAAATATTAGGCGATCCAGGTCCGGCTCCGTCCCACGGAGGAAGGCAAGGGCTATAAAACACGAAAATATTGCAATCGGGCGGAATTCCAGTTTTATTGCCGTAAAACACCAAAAAATGTAATTTGGTCATGGAGGGGTTGTGACTATGGTTCCTTAGGTCTTATTTGATGTCTCGGACAAATATTAGGTGATCCGGGTCCGGCTCCGTCCCTCGACGGAAGGCGTGGGCGATTGCTCACGAAAATATTTGAATCAGGCGAAATTCCAGTTTTACGGCCACAAAATGCCAAAACCTTTAATTTGGTCATGGAGGGGCAGTGAATATGGTTCCTTAGGTCATATTTGATGACGCGGACAGATATTAGGCTATTCGGGTTCAGGTTCGAGTCAAGGTCCGGCCCACGGCGGAAGGTGTGGGCTATCGCACACAAAAGTATTGGAATCGGGAGGAATTCCAGTTTTATGGCTGTAAAATGCCAAAAAATGTAATTTGGTCATTTAGGGGTAGTGGGTATTGTTCCTAAGGTCGTATTTGATGTGCCGGAAAAATATTAGGCGATCCGGGACCGGCTCCATCCTACGACGAAAGGCGTGGGCTATAGCACACGAACATATTGCAGTCGGGCGAAATTCAAGTTTAATTGTCGTAAAACACCAAAAAATATAATTTGGTCATGGAGGGGTAGTGACTATGGTTCCTTAGGTTGTATTTGATGTCCCGGAAAAATATTAGGTGATGCAGGTCCGGCTCCGTCTCACGGCGGAAGGCGTGGGCTATAACACATGAAAATATTGGAATGAGGCAGAATTCAAGTTTTGTGGTCGTAAAATGCCAAAATATTTTATTTGGGCATGGAGGGGCGGTGAATATGGTTCCTTAGGTCGTATTTGATGTCGCGGACAAATATTAGGCTACGGGTCCGGCTCTTAGCACACGAAAATATTGCAATTAGGCAAAATTATTGTTTAATTGCCGTAAAATTCCCCAAAATTTAATTTGGTCATGGAGGGGCGGTGACTATGGTTCTTTATGTCGTATTTGATGTCTCGAACAAATAGTAGGCGATCGGGGACCGGATCCATCCCACGGCGGATAGCGTGGGCTATAGCACAGGAAAAATAATAGAATCGGGCGGAATTCCAGTTTAATTGCCGTAAAATGCCAAAAAATTTTTAATTTTGTCATGGAGGGGATGTGACTATGGTTACTTAGGTCGTATTTGATGTCCCGGAAAAAAAAATATTAGGCAATCCGGTTTCGGCTCCATCCCACGGCGAAAGGTGTGGGATATAGCACACGAAAATATTGCAAATGGGTGGAATTCCAGTTTAATTTCCGTAAAAATCCAAAACCTGTAATTTGGTCATGGCAGGGTGGTGACTATGGTTCCTTAGGTCGTATTTGATGTCCTGAAAAAATATTAGGTGATGCAGGTCCGACTCTGTCCCACGGGGGAAGGCGTGGGGTATAGCACATGAAAATATTTGAATCAGGCGGAATTCCAGTTTATGGCCGTAATATGCCAAAATATTTTATTTGGCCATGGCGGGGCGGCGAATATGGTTCCTTAGGTTGTATTTGATGTCGTGGACAAATATTAGGCTACGGGTCCGGCTCTTAGCACACGAAAATATTGCAATTAGGCAAAATTATTGTTTAATTGCCGTAAAATTCCCCAAAATTTAATTTGGTCATGGAGGGGCGGTGAATATGGTTCCTTAGGTCGTATTTGATGTCTCGAACAAATATTAGGTGATCTGGGACCGGATCCATCCCACGGCGGATAGCGTGGGCTATAGCACAGGAAAATAATAGAATCGGGCGGAATTCCAGTTTAATTGCCGTAAAATGCCAAAAAATTTATTTTGTCATGGAGGGGCTGTGACTATGGTTCCTTAGGTCGTATTTGATGTCCCGGAAAAAAAATATTAGGCAATCCGGGTTCGGCTCCATCCCACGGCGAAAGGTGTGGGATATAGCACACGAAAATATTGCAAATGAGCGGAATTCCAGTTTAATTTCTGTAAAACACCAAAAAATGTAATTTGGTCATGGCGAGGCGGTGACTATGGTTCCTTAGGTCGTATTTGATGTCCTAGAAAAATATTAGGTGATGCAGGTCCGACTCCGTCCCACGGGTGAAGGCGTGGGGTATAGCACATGAAAATATTAGAATTAGGCGGAATTCCAGTTTATGGCCGTAATATGCCAAAATATTTAATTTGGACATGGTGGGGCGGTGAATATGGTTCCTTAGGTCGTATGTGATGTCGCGGACAAATATTAGGCTATCCAGGTCCGGCTCTTAGCACACGAAAATATTCCGATCGGGCGAAATTATTGGTTAATTGCCGTAAAATGCCACAAAATTTAATTTGGTCATGGCGGGGCGGTGACTATGGTTCCTTAGGTCGTATTGGATGTCCCGAACAAATATTAGGCTATCCAAGACCGGATCCGTCCCACGGTGGATGGCGTGGGCTATAGCACAGGAAAATAATAGAATCGGGCGAAATTCCAGTTTAATTGCCGTAAAATGCCAAAACAAATAATTTTGTCATGGAGGGGCTGTGACTATAGTTCTTTAGGTGGTATTTGATGTCCCCGAAAAATATTAGGCAATCTCTGTCCGGCTCCATCCCACTTTGGAAGGTGTGGGATATAGCACACGAAAATATTGCAAATGGGCGGAATTCTAGTTTAATTGCCGTAAAACACCAAAAAATGTAATTTGGTCATGGCGGGGCGGTGAATATGGTTCCTTAGGTCGTATTTGATGTCTCAGACAAATATTAGGCGATACGGGACCGACTCCGTCCCATGGCGGAAGGCGTGGGCTATAGCACACGAGAATATTGCAATCGCGCGGAATTCCAGTTTAATTGTCGTAAAACACCAAAAAATGTAATTTGGTCATGGAGGGGCGGTGATAATGGTTCCCCCGGTTGTATTTGATGTCCCTGACAAATATTAGGCAATCCAGGTCCGGCTCCGTGCCACGGAGGAAGGCATGGGTTATAACACATGAAAATATTGCAATCAGGCAGCATTCCAGTTTTGTTGCTGTAAAACACCAAAAAATGTAATTTGGTCATGGAGGGGTGGTGACTATGGTTCCTCAGGTCGTATTTGATGTCTCGGACAAATATTAGGCGATCCAGGTCCAACTTCGTCCCACTGCGGAAGGCGTGGGCTATAGCTCACGAAAATATTGGAATTAGGCGGAATTCCTGTTTTGCGGACATGAAATGCCAAAAAATTTAATTTGGTCATGGAGGGGTAGTGAATATGGTTCCTTAGGTCATATTTGATGTCACGGAAAAATATTAGGCTATCCGGTTCCGTGTCCGTCCCACGGCGGACGGTGTGGGCTATCGCACACGAAAATATTGGAATCGGGCGGAATTCCAAATTTATGGCTGTAAAATGCCAAAAAATGTAATTTGGTCATGGAGGGGCGGTGACTATGGTTCCTTAGGTCGTATTTTAGGTCCCGGACAAATATTAGGCGTTCCGGGTCCAGCTCCATCCTACGACAAAAGGCGTGGGATATAGCACACGAACATATTGCAATTGGGCGAGATTCAAGTTTAATTATCATAAAACACCAAAAAATGTAATTTGGTCATGGTGGGGCGGTAAATATGGTTCCTTAGGTCATACTTGATGTCCCGGAAAAATATTAGGTATTGCAGGTCCGGCTCTGTCCCACAGCGGAAGGCGTGGTTTATAGTACATGAAAATATTGGAATCAGGCGGAATTTCAGTTTTATGGCTGTAAAATGCCAAAATATTTAATTTTTCCATAGCAGGGCGGTGAATATGGTTCCTTAGGTTGTATTTGATTTCGCGGAAAAATATTAGGCTTTCCGGTTTCGGCTCTTAGCACATGAAAATATTGCAATCGGGCGAAATTATTGTTTAATTGTCGTAAAATGCCACAAAGTTTAACTTGTTCATGGAAGGGTGGTGACTATGGTACCTTAGGTCGTATTTGATGTCCCGAACAAATATTAGGCGATCCGGGACCGGATCCGTCCCACGGCGGATGGCGTGGGCTATATCACAGGAAAATAATAGAATCCAGCGTAATTCTAGTTTAATTGCTTTAAAATGCCAACAAATTTAATTTTGTCATGGAGGGGCTGTGACTATGGTTCCTTAGGTCTTATTTGATGTCCCGGACAAATATTAAGCAATCTGGGTCTGGCTCCATCCCACGGCGGAAGGCGTGGGATATAGCACACGAAAATATTACAAATGGGCGAAATTCCAGTTTAATTTCCGTAAAACACCAAAAAATGTAATTTTGACATAGCGGGGCGGTGAATATGGTTCCTTAGGTTGTATATGATGTCTCAGACAAATATTAGGCGATACGGGTCCGACTCTGTCCCACGGCGGAAGGCGTGGGCTATAGTACACGAGAATATTGCAATCGCGCGGAATTCCAGTTTAATTGTCGTAAAACACCAAAAAATGTAATTTGGTCATGGAGGGGCGGTGATTGGTTCCCCCGGGTGTATTTGATTTCCTTGAAAAATATTAGGCGATCCAGGTCCGGCTCCGTCCCACGGAGGAAGGCAAGGGCTATAAAACACGAAAATATTGAAATCGGGCGGAATTCCAGTTTTATTGCCGTAAAACACCAAAAAATGTAATTTGGTCATGGAGGGGTTGTGACTATGGTTCCTTAGGTCTTATTTGATGTCTCGGACAAATATTAGGCGATCTGGGTCCGGCTCCGTCCCACGGCGGAAGGCGTGGGCTATAGCTCACGAAAATATTGGAATCAGGCGAAATTCTAGTTTTACGACCATAAAATGCCAAAAACTTTAATTTGGTCATGGTGGGGTAGTGAATATGGTTCCTTAGGTCGTATTTGATGTCGCAGAATATTAGGCTATCCGGGTCCGGGTCCGGGTTCGTCCCACGGCGGAAGATGTGAGCTATCACACACGAAAATATTGGAATCGGACGGAATTCCAAATTTATGGCTGTAAAATGCCAAAAATGTAATTTGGTCATGGAGGGGCGGTGACTATGGTTCCTTAGGTCGTATTTGATGTCCCGGACCAATATTAGGCGATCGGGGTCCGGCTCCATCCTACGACGAAAGGCGTGGGCAATGGCACACGAACATATTGCAATCGGGCGAAATTCAAGTTGAATTGTCGTAAAACACCAAAAAATATAATTTGGTCCTGGCAGGGCGGTGACTATGGTTCCTTAGGTCGTATTTGATGTCCCGGAAAAATATTAGATGATGCAGGTCCGGCTCCATCCCACGGCGGAAGGCGTGGGCTATAGCACATGAAAATATTAGAATCAGGCGGAATTCCAGTTTTATGGCCGTTAAATGCCAAAATATTTAATTTGACCATGGAGGGGCGGTGAATATGTTTTAAGTCGTATTTGATGTCACGGAAAAATATTAGGCTATCCGGGTCCGGCTCTTAGCACACGAAAATATTGCAATCGGGCGAAATTATTATTTAACTGCCGTAAAATGCCACAAAATTTAATTTGGCCATGGCGGGGTGGTGACTATGGTTCCTTAGGTCGTATTTGATGTCCCGAACAAAAATTAGGCAATACGGGACTGGATCCGTCCCACGGCGGATGGCGTGGGCTATATCACAGGTAAATAATATAATCGGGCGGAATTCAAGTTTAATTGTCGTAAAATGCCAAAAAAATTAATTTTGTCATGGAGGGGCTGTGACTATGGTTCCTTAGGTCGTATTTGATGTCTCGGACAAATATTAGGCAATCCGGGTCCGGCTCCGGCTCCATCCCACGGCGGAAGGCGTGGGATATAGCACACAAAAATATTGCAAATGGGCGAAATTCTAGTTTAATTGCCGTAAAACACCAACAAATGTAATTTGGTCATGGAGGGGCAGTGAATATGGTTCCTTATGTCGTATTTGATGTCTCAGACAAATATTAGGCGATACGGGTCCGACTCCGTCCCACGGCGGAAGGCGTGGGCTATAGCACACGAGAATATTGCAATCGCGCGGACTTCCAGTTTAATTGTCGTAAAACACCAAAAAATATAATTTGGTCATGGCGGGGCAGTGATTATGGTTCCCCCGGTTGTATTTGATGTCACTGACAAATATTAGGTGATCCAGGTCCGGCTCCGTCCCACGGAGGAAGGCATGGGTTATAACATACGAAAATATTGCAATCGGGCAGAATTCCAGTTTAATTGCCGTAAAACACCAAAAAAATGTAATTTTTTCATGGAGGGGTAGTGACTATGGTTCCTTAGGTCGTATTTGATGTCTCAGACAAATATTAGGCAATCCCGGTCCGGCTCCGTCCCACGGCGGAAGGCGTGGGCTATAGCACACGAAAATATTTGAATCAGGCGAAATTCCAATTTTACGGCCGTAAAATGCCAAAAACTTTATATTGATCATGGCGAGGCCGTGAATATGGTTCCTTGGGTCGTATTTGATGTCGCGGACAAATATTAGGCTATTGGGGTCCGGCTCCGTCCCACGGCGGAAGGCGTGGGCTATAGCACCAAAAAATGGGCGGAAGTCTAGTTTGATTGCCGTAAAACACCGAAAAATATAATTTGGTCATGGTGGGGCAGTGACTATGGTTAATTAGGTTGTATTTGATGTCCTAGAAAAATATTGGGCGATCCGGATCCGGCTCCATCACACGACGGAAGTCGTGGGGTATAGCACACGAATATATTGGAATAAGGCGGAATTTCAATTTTATGGCCGTAAAATGCCAAAAATTTGATTTGGTCATGGATGGGTGGTGAATATGGTTCCCTAGGTCATATTTGAAGTCACGGAAAAATATTAGGCTGTTCGGGTCCGGGTCTGGATCCATCCTACGATGGAAGTCGTGGGGTATCGCACACGAAAATATTGGAATCCGGCCGAATTCCAATTTTATGGCTATAAAATGCCAAAAAATGTAATTTGGTAATGGAGGGGTGGAGACTATGGTTTCTTAGGTCGTATTTGATGTCCCGGACAAATATTAGGGTATTGGGTCCGCGTCCGTCCCACGGCGGAAGGTGTGTGCTATCGCACACGAAAATATTGGAATCCGGCGAAATTCCAATTTTATGGCTGTAAAATGCCAAAAAATGTAATTTGGTCATGGAGGGCGGTGACTATGGTTCCTTAGGTCATATTTGATGTCCCGAAAAAATATTAGGCGATCCGGGTCCGGCTCCATCCCACGACGAAAGGTGTGGGCTATAGAACACGAACATATTGCAATCGGGCGAAATTCAAGTTTAATTGCCGCAAAACACCAAAAAATTTAATTTGGTCACGGCGGGGTGGTGACTATGGTTCCTTATATCGTATTTTGTCCCATACAAATATTAGGTGATGCGTGCTCGGCTCAATCCTACGGCGGAAGGCGTGGGCTATAGCACGCCAAAATATTTAAATCAGTCGAAATTCAAATTTTATGGCCGTAAAATGCCAAAAAATTTAATTTGTTCATGGAGGGGCGGTGAATAGGGTTCCTTAGGTCATATTTGATGTCGCTGACAAATATTAGGTTATCCAGGTGCGGCTCCGTCCCACGGCAAAAGGCATGGGAGATAGCACACGAAAATATTGCAATCGAGCGAAATTCCTGTTTAACTGCCGTAAAATACCAAAAAATGTAATTTGGTCATGGAAAGGAGGTGACTATGGTTCCCCCGGTCAAATTTGATCTCTCGGACAAATATTAGGCAATTCGGTTCTGGCTCCGTCCCACGTCGGAAGGCGTGGGCTATAGCACACGAACATTTTGCAATCGGGCCGAATTCCAGTTTAATTGCCGTAAAACACCAAAAAATGTAATTAGGTCATGGCGGGGCAGTGAATATGGTTCCTTAGGTCGTATTTGATGTCTCGGAGTAATATTAGGCGATCCGGGTCCGACTCCGTCCCACGGCAGAAGGCGTGGGATATAGCACACGAGAATATTGCAATTGCGTAGAATTCCAGTTTAATTGTTGTAAAACACCAAAAAATGTAATTTAGTCACGGAGGGGCGGTGACTATGGTTCCTTAGGTTGAATTTGATGTCTCAGACAAATATTAGGCGATTCGGGTACGACTCCGTCCCACGGCGGAAGGCGTGGGCGGGAGAATATTGCAATCGCGCGGAATACCAGTTTAATTGTCGTAAAACACAAAAAAATATTACTTGGTCATGGTGGGGCGGTGACCATGGTTCCTTAGGTCGTATTTGACCCCGGTTGTATTTGATATCCTATACAAATATTAGGCGATCCAGGTCCCGCTCCGTCCCACGGAGGACGGCGTGGGCTATACACACGAAAATATTGCAATCGGGTGGAATTCCAATTTAATTGCTGTAAAACAGCAAAAAATGTAATTTGGTCATTGAGGGGTGGTGACTATGGTTCCTTAGCTTGTATTTGATGTCTCGGAAGAATATTAGGCGATCCGGGTTCGGCTCCGTCCCACGGCGGAAGGCGTGGGCTATAACACGAAAATATTGGAATCAGGCGGAATTCCAGTTTTACGACTGTAAAATGCCAAAAACTTTAATTTGGTCATGGTGAGGCAGTGAATATGGTTCCTTGGGTCGTATTTGATGAAACAAATATTAGGCTGCTCGGGTCTGGCTCCGTCCCACGGCGTAAGGCGTGGGCTATAACACACGAAATTATTGCAATCAGGCAGAATTCTAGTTTGATTGTCGTAAAACACCAAAAAATGTAATTTGGTCATGGCGGGGCAGTGACTATGGTTCCTTAGGTCGTATTTGATGTCTCGGACAAATATTGGGCGATGCGGGTCCGGCTCCGTCCCACGACGGAAAGCGTGGGGTATAGCACACGAATATATTGGAATAAGGCAGAATTTTAGTTTTATGGCCGTAAAATGCCAAAAGTTTAATTTGGTCATGGAAGGGCGGTGAATATGGTTCCTTAGGTCGTATTTTATGTCTCGGACTAATATTAGGCGATCCGGGTCCGGGTCCATCCCACGGCGCAAGGTGTGGGCTATCGCACACGAAAATATTAGAATCAGGCGGAATTCCAGTTTTATGGCTGTAAAATGTCAAAAAAGTAATTTTTCATGGAGGGGCGGTGACTATGGTTCCGTAGGTCGTATTTGATGTCCCGGACAAATATTAGGCGATCCGAGTCCAGCTCCATCCCACGACGAAAGGCGTGGTCTATAGCACACGAACATATTGCAATCGGACGAAATTCAAGGTTAATTGCCGTAAAACACCAAAAAATGCAATTTGGTCATGGAGGGGCGGTGACTATGGTTAATTAAGTCGTATTTGATGTCCCGAAAAAATATTAGGTGATGCGGGTCCGGCTCCATCCCACGGCGGAAGGCGTAGCAAACGAAAATATTGGAATTAGGCGGAATTCCAATTTTATGGCCGTAAAATGACAAAAAATTTAATTTGGTCATGGAGGGGCGGAGAATATGGTTTCTTAGGTTGTATTTGATGTCGTGGACAAATATTATGTGATTCGGGTCCGGTTCTGTCCCACGGCGGAAGGCATGGGATTTAGCACACGAAAATATTTCAATCAAGCGGAATCCCTGTTTAATTGCCGTAAAATGCCAAAAAATTTAATTTGTTTATGTCAGAGCGGTGACTATGGTTCCCCCGGTAATATTTGATATCCTGGACGAATATTAGGCGATCCGGGTCCGGGTCCGGCTCCGTCCACGGCGGAAGGCGTGGGTATAGCACACGAACATATTGCAATCGGGTGGAATTCTAGTTTAATTGACGTAAAACACCAAAACATGTAATTAGGTCATGGAGGGCGGTGACTATGGTTCCTTAGGTCATATTTGATGTCCCGGACAAATATTAGGTGATCCGGGTCCATCTCCATCCCATGGCGGCAGGTGTGGGCTACAACACACGAAAATATTGGAATTAGGCGGAATTCCAGTTTTATGGTAAAATGCCAAAATGTTTAATTTGGTCATGGAGGGGCGGTGAATAAGATACCTTAGGTCGTATTTTATGTCACAGACAAATATCAGGCTATCCAGGTCTAGCTTTGACGAAAATATTGGAACCGGACAGAATTCCAGTTTAATTGTTGTAAAACACCAAAAAATGTAATTTGGCCATGGAGGAGCGGTGATTATGGTTCCCCCGGTTGTATTTGATGTCCCGGTCCAATATTTGGCGATTTGGGTTCGGCTTCATTCCACGGGGAAAGGAGTGGGCAATAGCACACGAAAATATTTGAATCGGGCGGAATCCTAGTTTTATGGCCGTAAAATGCTAAAAAATGTAATTTTATCATGGAGGGGTGGTGATTATGGTTCCTTAGGTTGTATTTGATGTCCTGGATAAATATTAGGCGATTCGGGTCCGGCTCCATCCCACGGCGGAAGGTGTGGGCTATAGCACATGAAAATATTGCAATCGGGCGGAATTCCAGTTTAATTGCCGTAAAATTCCAAAAAATGTGATTTGATCAAGGTAGGCGGTGACTATGGTTCACCGTGTTGTATATGATGTCCCGGAAAAATATTAGGCGATCCGGGTCCGGCTCCGTCCCACGGCGCAATGCGTGGGTAATAGCACACGAAAATATTGCAATCGGGCGGAATTCTAGTTTAATTGTCGTAAAAAAACAAAAAAATGTAATTTGGTCATGGCGGGGCGATGACTATGGTTCCTTAGGTCGTATTTGATGTCTCGAAAAAATATTAGGTGATCTGGGTCCGACACCGTCCCACGGCAGAAGGCGTGGGCTATAGCACACGAGACTATTGCAATCGCACGGAATTCCAGTTTAATTGTCGTAAAACACCAAAAATGAAATTTGGTCCTGGCAGGGCGGTGACTATGGTTCCTTAGGTTGTATTTGATGTCTTAATAAAATATTAGGCGATCCGGGTCCGACTCCATCCCACGGCGGAAGGCGTGGGCTATAGCATACGAGAATATTGCAATTGCGCGGAATTCCAGTTTAACCGTCGTAAAACACCAAAAAAATGTAATTTGGTCATGGAGGGGCGGTGATTATGGTTCCCCCGGTTGTATTTTATGTCCCTGGGAAATATTAGGCGATCCGGGTCCGGTTCCGTCCCACGGAGGATGGCTCGGGCTATAACACACGAAAGTATTGCAATCGGGTAGAATTCCAGTTTAATTACCGTAAAACAACAAAATATATAATTTGGTCATGGTGGGGTGGTGACTATGGTTTCTTAGGTCATATTTGATGTCCCGAAAAAATATTAGGGGATCCGAGTCCGGCTTCATCCCACGGCGGAAGGCGTGTATAGCACACGAAAATATTGGAATCAGAAGAAATTCCATTTTTATGGGCGTAAAATGTTAAAAAATTTAATTTGGTCATGGTCCGGACTAATATTAGGCTATCCGGATCTGGCTCTGTCCCACGGCGGAAGGCGTGGGCTATCGCACACAAAAATATTGGAATCTGGCAAAATTCCAGTTTTATGGCTGTAAAATGTCAAAAATGTAATTTGGTCATAGAGGGGTGGTGACTATGGTACCTTAGGTCGTATTTGATGTCTTAGAAAAATATTAGGCGATCGGAGTCCGGCTCCGTCCCACGACAGAAGGCGTGGGCTATAGCACACGAAAATATTACAATCGGGTAGAATTCCAGTTTGATTGCCGTAAAACACCAAAAAATATAATTTGGTCATGGAGGGGAAGTGACTATGGTTCCTTAGGTCGTATTTGATGTCCCGGATAAATATTAGGCTATCCGGGTCCGGCTCCGTACCACGGTGAATGGCGTGGGCTATAGCGCAAGAAAATATTGGAATCGGTCGGAATTCCAGTTTTATGGTTGTAAAATGCCAAAATATGTAATTTTGTCACGGAGGGGCAGTGACTATGGTCCTTAGGTCGTATTTGATGTCCCTGACAAATATTAGGAGATTCGAGTCCAGCTCCATCCCACGACGGAAGGCGTGGGCTGTAGCACACGAACATATTGCAATCAGGCGGAATTCAAGTTTAATTGCCGTAAAACACCAAAAAATATAATTTGGTCATGGCGGGGCGGTGACTATGGTTCCTTAGGTCGTATTTGATGTCACAGACAAATATTAGGTGATGCGGGTCAGGGTCCGGCTCCATCCCACGGCGGAAGCCGTGGGCTATAGCACATGAAAATAATTGAATCAGGTGGAATTCCAATTTTATGACCGTAAAATGCCAAAAGATTTAATTTGGTCATGGCCGGGCGGTGAATATGGTTCCTTAGGTCGTCTTTGATGTCGCAGACAAATATTGCACACAAAAATATTGGAATCGGGTGGAATTCCAGTTTTATGGCTGTAAAACACCAAAATATGTAATTTGGTCATGGAGGGGCAGTGACTAGGGTTCCTTAGGTCGTATTTGATATCCCGGGAAAACATTAGGCGATCCGGGTCCAGCTCCATCCCACGGTGAAAGGCGTGTGCTATAACATACGAAAATATTGGAATAAGGCGAAATTCCAGTTTTATGGCCGTAAAATGCCAACAAATTTAATTTGGTCTTGTAGTGGCGGTGAATATGGTTCCTTAGGTCGTATTTGATGTCGCGGACAAATATTAGGCTATCCGGGTCCGGTTCCGTCCCACGGCGGAAGGCATGGGATATAGCATACGAAAATATTTCAATCGGGCGGAATTCTAGTTTAATTGCCGTAAAACACCAAAAATGTAATTTGTGTCACGACCTAAACTGGAGGATCATAACTAGTACCCGGGCCATACTTGCCGAGCACCAACGTACATTTTATCTAATCTTCTTATCATCTTTAAGGGCCGACGAGATCAATATAAGTGGTAGATATGGATTTTGAACACCAAATAATGATAGATAATGGAATCAACATGAGATAACAAGACTGCCAAGAAACTACATATAAGTTAGGAGCTACCACGCTTCCATGAAAGACTATACAAAAAAAATCATCCGACAAGGCATACCAAACTATACATAAGCCGACACCTATCTATGAGCCTCTAAAGGAGCATAAGTAATGCAACATAGTCGGAACAGGGCCCCGACATACCCATAATATCTATAACCAAAAATGCATACCAAGACCACGGCAAGTCCGGAGAAGGGATCTCGCCTATAATCGCTGAACTGGAAAGCCTACTGTGGTGGGGGAACTCTACCTGTCTATCAGGACCTGCAGCACGATATGCAGCGTCCACAAATAAAAAGGACGTCAGCACGAATAATGTACTGAGTATGTAAGGCAGGTCAATATAAATATGAACAATAATGTAAAGAGAGGTAGAGAAGATACAACCTGTAACATCTCAGTGCTTCTAAGAGACAGTAACATGAAATGCATGATACACATATACATATAATCTTTTAAAAACATCCGCCTCTGTGGGCATCATAATTATCGTATCAACATCCGCCTCTGTGGGCATCATCATCACCATATCATACCCGAACTCAAAGAGGACTCGGTAAATCCAACTGATAAGTGGTTGCATAATAGGTGCCATACCCGGCCGACTATAGTGCGGCTCGGTAGAATAAAATAGATACATATATATAATGCATGTAGGACTCATTGGAATCATATTCTGAACATTTTGGAGTGACGTAAGGTCGATATTCTCCGTACACATTATTAGGATTAAATCTTCATCAAGAATATTATAAGAATCAGGAAGTACCAACAACATTTATAACATAAGAATAAGAGGAGTAACCTCAACATCAATTGTTCCATAAGAAGGGAAATAATGCAAGTACTGCTAGCTTCTAAGAGTAGAGTATCTTTGGAAGCTCGTTCATTGCATTATGTACAATCGGAGTCGTGCAAAAGAAGGAAAGGGATAGCCTCACATACCTTGTATATACTGCCCCAATCTCAAGCTATGCAATTGTCACGACTCCTTACTCTACAATAAGAGAAACGACACTATCATTATCATTTAAGCGTCATAACTATTATGTATCGACCACAACCTATTTTACGATGAAACGGACAGCACCTACCCTATATATATGACTTCACACAAGTCAAAACAATAACCAAACATCCCAAACAATATCAATAATAATCAAATTGAGCCTCCCAAAACAGTCCACACACAACCTAATAACTTCATACATAAGACGACCACCGTAGTCGTGTCAAACGGCCTGGAAATGTTACGACGAATGACCAGCCCACAAACCTACATATATATGTTGTTTATCCACACTCTTACTCCTCCAAAACTACACAATACAGTAGTAAAACACGCAGCCCAACAGCAACACAAAACAGTCCGCTACAAGTGAATAACTCGAACTCACGGCTTCCGATCACCGTGCCGTGAGTTCTTACAAGTATAAAACGAATTACCATGAATTTACAGCACAAAAAATGGATGAAAGATAGCAGTAAACTCACCTTACTTTCTGGATAACTCAGCCCTTATCTTGGTTCTTCAAACTCTAGGGTTTACCCCCAATTTGAACTTGAAAGAGAGGAAAAATCAATTAGGGTTTGTGGATAACTTTTGGGAGGAAGTTTGCAGGGGTTTAGGTCTGGTTATTTGTGAAATATAATGAGGGATATATTGAAAAACATAAACCTTTTAATGGTCTCTTTGGATGACCCGAAATTGCCTCTTTTTGGGCTATCATTTAACCAAATAGGTGACCCACCTACTTGTCACCTAGCAGCTTGTGCAGTCTCACAGAAACGTCTATATCTCTCTACTCCAATTTCGTATTGATAAGCGGTTTAACGCGTTGGAAACTAGACTCATAGATCTTAAATTTTTCGGGTAGATCACTCGGTAATTCTAAGTAGACTGGGAGAAAAGATTAATAACATTTGACCTAAAGTTTAAGTTAAACTATGAACCTAAGTTGCGACAACTCTTGTCGACTTTTGCTTCATAACTCGTTTAACTTCAAGACTATGATACGAATATTATATGATTCAAATACCTTAAAACACGACTTCTTGAGACTATCAAGCACCCCTAGGTTTACCCAAAAATTCGAGTTACAACATCCTTGATTCGTTTAACTTCTAATACGTGTTAATCACTCTTATACACTCTTGTATCATTTAAGATCAATAGGATTAACTTCTTAACATCTCAAAGATAATCTCTTCTCATGTTTACGTCGATTAACTTATGGCATGAGCCAACGTACGTGAATATGGGTTGTAACAATTTGTTCATGGCGGGGCGGTGAATATGGTTCCTTAGGTCGTATTTGATGTCGCGGATAAATATTAGGCTTTCCGGGTCCGACTCCGTCCCATAGCGGAAGGTGTGGGCTATAGCACACGGAAATATTGAAATTAGGTGGAATTCCAGTTTTGTGGCCGTAAAATGCCAACAAATTTTATTTGATCATGGCGGGGCGGTGAATATGGTTCCTTTGGTCATAATTGATGTCGCAGACAAATATTATGCTTTCTGGGTCCGGCTCCGTCCCACGGAGGAAGGCGTGGGCTATATCACACGAAAATATTGCAATCGGGCGGAATTCCAATTTAATTATCGTAAAATGCCAAATAATTTAATTTGGTCATGGCGGGGAGGTGAATATGGTTTCTTAGGTTGTATTTGATGTCCCAAACAAATATTAGGCGACTCGGGACCGGCTCCCTCCCACGGCGGATGGCGTGAGCTATAGCACACAAAATTTTTGCAATCGGGCGGAATTTCAATTTAATTGCCGTAAAATGCCAAAAAAATTAATTTTGTCATGGAGGGATGGTGAATATGGTTCCTTAGGTCGTATTTGATCAGAAAAATATTAGGCGATCTGGGTCTGGCTCCGTCCCACGGCGGAAGGTGTGGGCTATAACACACGAAAATAATGCAAACGGGCAGAATTCTAGTTTAATTGTCGTAAAACACCAAAAAATGTAATTTGGTTATGGAGGGGCAGTGACTATGGTTCTTTAGATCGTATTTGGTGTCCCGGACAAATACCAGGCTATCTGGGTCTGGCTCCGTCCACATCGCAAGTGTGGTCTATGCACACGAAAATATTGAAATCTGGTAGAATTCCAGTTTAATTGGCGTAAAATGCCAAAAAATATAATTTGGTCATGGAGGGGCAGTGATTATGGTTCCTTAGGTTGTATTTTATGTCCCGAACACATATTAGGCGATCCGGGTCCGGTTATTTCACACGGCGGAAGGCGTGGGCCATAGCACACAAAAATTATTAGAATCGGGTGGAATTCAAGTTTTATGGCCGTAAAATGCCAAAAATGTAATATGGTCATGGAGGGGCGGTAATTATGGTTCCCCCTGTCGTATTTGATGTCCCAGAAAAATATTAGGCGATTAGAGTCCAGCTCCGTCCCACGGCAGAAGGCATGGGCTATAGCATACGAAATATTACAATCGGGTCGAATTCCAGTTTAATTGGCGTAAAATCCCAAAAAGTGTAATTTGGTCATGGCGGAGTGGTGACTATGGTTCCCCCGCTCATATTTGATGTACTGGACAAATATTACGCGATCCGGGTCTGGCTCCATCCCATGGCGGAAGGCGTGGACTATAGCACACGAAAATATTGCAATCTGGCGTAATTCTAATTTAATTGTCGTAAACACCAAAAAATGTAATTTATTCATGGCGGGGCGGAGACTATGGTTCCTTAGGTTGTATTTGACATCCTGGACAAATATTAGGCAATCCGGATCCGGCTCCGTCCCACGGCGAAGGCGTGGGCTATAGCACACGAATATATTGGAGTATGGAAGAATTCCAGTTTAATTGCCGTAAAATGCCAAAAAATGTAATTTGGTCATGGAGGGACAGTGATTATGGTTCCTTAGGTTGTATTTGATGTCCCGGAGAAATATTAGGCGATCCGGGTCCGGCTCTGTACCACGGCGGAAGGCGTGTGCCATAGCACATGAAAATATTAGAATCGGGCGGAATTCATGTTTTATGGTCGTAAAATGCAAAAAATGTAACTTTTTCATGACGGGGCGGTGATTATAGTTCCCCCGGCCGTATTTAATGTCCCGGAAAAATATTAGGCGATTCGGGTCCAGCTCCGTCCCATGGAGGAAGGCATGGGCTATAGCACACGAAATATTGCAATTGGGTGGAATTCCAGTTTAATTGGCGTAAAATCCCAAAAAATGTAATTTGGTCATGGTGGGATGGTGAGTATGGTTCCCCCGGTCATAATTTATATCCCAGACAAATATTACGCGATTCGGGTCTGACTCCGTCCCATAGCGGAAGGCGTGGGCTATAGCACACGAAAATATTGCAATCTGGCGTAATTCTAGTTTAACTGACGTAAACACCAAAAAATGTAATTTATTCATGGCGGGGCAGAGACTATGGTTCCTTAGGTTGTATTTGACGTCCCGAACAAATATTAGGCGATCCCGGTCCGGACCGCCGTGGGCTATAGCACACGAAAATATTGGAATCGGGCGGAATTCCAGTTTTATGGCCGCAAAATGCCAATAAATGTAATTTTGTCATGGAGGGGCGGTGACTATGGTTCCTTAGGTCGTATTTGATGTACTGGACAAATATTAGGCAATCCGGGTCTGACTTCGTCCCACGGTGGAAGGCGTTAGCTATAGCACACGAAAATATTGAAATCAGGCGGAATTCCAGTTTTACGGCCGTAAAATGGCAAAAACTTTAATTTGGTCATGGCGGTGACTATGGTTCCTTAGGTCGTAGTTGATGTCCTATGGCTGAAGGCGTGGGCTATAGCACACGAACATATTGCAATCAGGCGGAATTCAAGTTTAATTTCCGTAAAACACCAAAAAATGTAATTTGGTCATGGCGGGCCGGTGACTATGGTTCCTTAGGTCGTAATTGATGTCCCTGAAAAATATTAGGTGAGGCGGATCCGTCCCACGGCGGAAGCCATGGCCAATAGCACATGAAAATATTGGAATCAGGCGGAATTCCAATTTTATCGCCGTAAATTGCCAAAAAATTTAATTTTTGATGGAGGGGTGGTGAATATAGTTCCTTAGGTCGTATTTGTTGTCGCGGAAAAATATTAGGCTATCCGGGTCCGGCTCCGTCCCACGGCGGAAGGCGTGGGCTAACACACGAAATTATTGGAATCGGGGCGAAATTCCAGTTTTATGACTGTAAAATAAAATGTAATTTGGTCATGGAGGGGAGGTGACTATCGTTCCTTAGGTCGTATTTTATGTCTCGGAAAATATTAGGGGATCCGGGTCCGGCTCTATCCCACGGCGGAAGGTGAGGGCTACAACACATGAAAATATTGCAATCGGGCGAAATTCTAGTTTAATTGTCGTAAAAAACCAAAAAATGTAATTTGGTCATGGCGTGGCGGTGACTATGGTTCATTAGTTCGTATTTGATGTCCCGGAAAAATATTAGGTGATGCGGGTCCGGCTCCATCCCACGGCGGAAGGCATAGGCTATAGCACACGAAAATATTGGAATTAGGCGGAATTCCAATTTTATGGCCGTAAACTGCCAAAAAATTTAATTTGGTCATGAAGGGCAGTGAATATGGTTCCTTAGGATGTATTTGATGTCGCGGACAAATATTAGGCTATACGGGTCCGGGTCCGGGTCCGTCCCACGGCGGAAGGCGTGGGCTATAGAACACGAAAATATTGGAATCCGGGAGAAATTCTAGTTTTATGACTGTAAAATGCCAAAAAAGTAATTTGGTCATAGAGGGGTGGTGACTATTGTTCCTTAGGTCATATTTTATGTCCCAGAAAAATATTAGGCGATCCGGATCAGGCTTCGTCCCACGGTGGAAGGCGTGGCCTATAGCACACGGAAATATTGCAATCGGGCGGAATTCCAGTTTAATTGCCGTAAAACACCAAAAATGTAATTTGGTCATGGCGGGGTGGTGACTATTGTTCCTTAGGTCGTATTTGATGTCCCGAACAAATATTAGGCGATCCACGTCCGGCTCCTTCCCACAGCGGAAGGCGTGGGCTATAGCACACGAAGATATTGGAATTAGGCGAAATTTCAGTTTTATGGCCGTAAAATGCCACAATATTTAATTTGGTCATGGCGGGGCGGTGAATATGGTTCAATTTGGTCGGGGGGGGGGGGAACTATGGTTCCTTAGGTCGTATTTGATGTCCTGGACAAAAATTAGGCGATCCGAGTTCGGTTCCATCCCACGGCGGAATACTAGTTTAATTGTCGTAAAATGCAATTAAATGTAATTTGGTCATGGCGGGGCAGTGACTATTGTTCCCCCAGTCGTATTTGGTGTCCCAGACAAATATTAGGAAATTCTGGTCCGGCTCCGTCCCACGGCGGAAGACGCCGGCTATAGCACACGAAAATATTGCAATCGGGCAGAATTCCAGTTTAATTGCTATAAGATGCCAAAAATGAAATTTGGTCATAGAGGGGCGGTGACTATGTTTCCTTGGGTAGTATTTGATATCCCGGACAAATATTAGGCGATCTGGGTTCGGCTCCATCCTACGACGGAAGGCGTGGGCTATAGCACACGAACATATTACAATCGGGCGGAATTCTAGTTTATTTTCCCTAAAACACCAAAAAATAAAATTTGATCATGGCGGGGCAGTGACTATGGTTCCCCTGGTCGTATTTGATATCCCGAAAAAATATTAGGCGATCCGGGTCCGACTTTGTCCCACGGCGGAAGGCGTGGGCTATAGCACACGAAAATATTGGAATCAGGCGGAATTCCAGTTTTACGGCCGTAAAATGCCAAAAACATTAATTTGGTCATGGGGAGACGGTGAATATGCTTCCCCCGATTATTTGATGTCGAGGACAAATATTATGGGATCTGGGTCCGGCTCCGTCCCCGGAAGAAGGCGTGGGCTATAGCACACGAAAATATTGCAATCGGGTGGAATTCCAGTTTTATGGCCGTAATATGCCACAAAATTTAATTTGGTCATGGAAGAGCGCTGATTATGGTTCCTTAGGTCGTATTTGATGTCCCAAACAAATATTAGGTGATCCGGGACCGTCTCTGTCCCACGGCGGATGGCGCGGGATATAGCACACGAAAATATTGAAATAGGGCGGAATTCAAGTTTAATTGCCGTAAAATAACAAAAAATTTAATTTTATCATGGAGGGGAGGTGACTATGGTTCCTTAGGTTGTATTTGATGTTCCGGACAAATATTAGGGGATCCGTGTCCGGCTCCTTCCCACGGTGGAAGGTGTGGTCTATAGCACACGAAAATATTGCAAACGGACAAAATTCCAGTTTAATTGCCGTAAAACACCAAGAATTGTAATTTGGTCATGGCGGGGTGGTGACTACGGTTCCGTAGGTCGTATTTGATGTCCCCAAAAAATATTAGGCTATCCGGGTCCGGGTCTGAGTCCGTCCACAACGAAAGGCGGCCCATAGCACACGAAAATATTGGAATCGGACGGAATTCCAATTTAATTATCGTAAAATTTCAAAAAATGTAATTTGGTCATGGTGGGGCGGTGAATATGGTTCCCTCGGTCGTATTTGATGTCCCGGACAAGTATTAGGCGATCCGCTTCCCACGGCGGAAGGCGTGGGCTACATCACACGAAAATATTGCAATCGGGCGGAATTCTAGTTTAATTGTTGTAAAATGCCAAAACATTTAATTTGGTCAAGGAGGGGTGGTGACTATGGTTCCTTAGGCCGTATTTGATGTTCCGGAAAAATATTAGGTGATCTGGGTCCGGCTCCATCCCACGACGGAAGGCGTGGGCTATAGCCCACGAACATATTACAATCGGGCGGAATTCCAATTTAATTACCGTAAAACACCAAAAATTATAATTTGATCATGGCGGGCGGTGAGTATGGTTCGCCCCATCCTATTTGATGTCCCATACAAATATTAGGCAATCCGAGTCCGGCTCCGCCCCACGGCGGAAGGCGTGGGCTATAAAACACGAAAATATTGCAATCGGACAGAATTCTTGTTTAATTGCCGTAAAACACCAAAATATGTAATTTGTTCATGGCCAGGTGGTGACTATGGTTCCTTATGTCGTATAAGATGTCCCGGAAAAATATTAGGTGATACGGGTACGACTCCGTCCCACGGCGGAAGGCGTGGTTTATAATTGACGAAAATATTGCAATCGCACGGAATTCCATTTTATTTACGGTAAAACACCAAAAAATATAATTTGGTCATGGGGGGCGGTGATTATGGTTCCTCTGATCGTATTTGATGTCGTAGACAAATATTAGGTGTCCGGTTCCGGCTCCGTCCCATGGAGGAAGGCATGGGCTATAGCACACGAAAATATTGCAATCGGGCCGAATTCCAGTTTTATGGCCGTAAAATGTCCTATAATTTAATTTGGTCATGGCAGGGCGGTGACTATGGTTCCTTAGGTCGTATTTGATGTCCTGAAAAAATATTAAGTGATCCAGGACTGGCTACGTCCCACGACAGATGGCGTGGGCTATAGCACACGAAAATATTGCAATCGGGCGGAATTTTAGTTTAATTGCCGTAAAATGCCAAAATTTTTTATTTTGTAATGTAAGCACGGTGACTATGGTTCCTTAGGTTGTATTTAATGTCTCGAAAAAATATTAGGCGATCCGGGTCCAGCTGCATCCCACGGCGGAAGGTGTGAGCTATAGCACACGAAAATATTGCAATCAGGCGAAATTCCAGCTTAATTTCCGTAAAATGCCAAAACAGTTAACTTTGTCATGGCAGGTCGGTGACTATGGTTCCGTAGGTCATATTTTATGTTCCAAACAAATATTAGGCGATCCGGGACCGGCTCCGTCCCATGGCAGATGGCGTGGGCTATAACACATGAATATATTGCAATCTGGTGGAATTCCAGTTTAATTGCCGTAAAATGCCAAAAAATGTAATTTAGTCATGGAGGGATAGTGATTATGGTACCTTAGGTTGTATTTGATGTCCTGGACAAATATTAGGCGATCCGGGTCCAGCTCCGTCCCACGGCGGAAGGCGTGGGCTATAGCACAAGAAAATATTGGAATCAGGCGGATTTCTAGTTTAATTGCCGTAAAATGCAAAAATATGTAATTTGGTCATGGCGGGGCGGTGACTATGGTTCCCCTAGTCGTATTTGATGTCTCGGAAAAATATTAGACGATCCGGATCTGGCTCCGTCCCACGGCGGAAGGCATGGGCTATAGCACATGAAAATATTGCAATCGGGTGGAATTCCAGTTTAATTGCTGTTAAATGCCAAAAAATGTAATTTGTTCATGGAGGGAGGTGACTATGGTTCCTTAGGTCGTATTTGATGCTCCGAACAAATATTAGGCGATCTGGGTCCAGCTCCATCCCACGACGGAAGGCGTGGGCTATAGCACACGAACATATTACAATCGGGCGGAATTCCTGTTTAATTGCCGTAAACCACCAAAAAATATAATTTGATCATGGAGGGACGGTGTCTACGGTTCCCCCCATCATATATAATGTCCCGGACAAATTTTAGGCGATCCGGGTTTGGCTCCATCCCACGGCAGAAGGCGTGGGCTAAAGCACACGAAAATATTGCAATCGGGTGGAATTCTAGTTTAATTGCCGTAAAACACCAAACAATGTAATTTGGTCATGGACAGGTAGTGACTATGGTTCCTTAGGTCGTATCAGATGTCCCAAACAAATATTAAGCGATTCGGGTCCGATGCCTTCCCACGGCGGAAGGCGTCGTTTATAGCTCACGAAAATATTGCAATTGCACAGAATTCCAGTTTAATTATCTTAAGACACCAAAAAATGTAATTTGGTCATGGGGGGCAGTGATTATGGTTCCGCTGATTGTATTGGATGTTGCATACAAATATTAGGCGATCCGGGTCCGGCTCCCTCCCACGGAGGAAGGCGTGGGCTATAGAACACGAAAATATTGCAATTAGGCATATTTGATGTCCCGGACAAATATTAGGCGATCTGGGTCCGGCTCCATCCCACGACGGAAGGCGTGGGCTATAGCACACGAACATATTACAATCGGGCGGAATTCCTGTTTAATTGCCGTAAACCACCAAAAAATATAATCTGATCATGGTGGGATGGTGTCTACGGTTCCCCCCATCATATTTAATGTCCCGGACAAATATTAGGTGTCACACCTCCTTTTTCACCCCCGTAAGGTGGGATAAGGGAGTTTTTCCACTTTAAGTGACATTATTCGATTTTGGGATTATTTATTAATTTCAGAGTCTCCACCCGGATTTTTTACGATGCTCCGGGACACCGCATTAAAGAATCCCAAAAATCGAGGAAATTTTGACTCTGTTTTGATTTGTCTGCGCACCAGAAATCCGAGTAAGGAATTCTGTTAACCCGGGAGAAGGTGTTAGGCATTCCCGAGTTCCGTGGTTCTAGCACGGTCGCTTAACTATTAATATTTGGCCTAGTTATCTGATGATACACATTTTTTGCCTATTGCATTTAACCGTTTAATTTTTAACCGCTTTAGTATTTACGGATTTATCTTGAAATAAGTCACGATGTCATGCACTTATTTGTTTTTGGAACATATTATAACTACGCCACATGAAATGCACCCGCAATTATAACATGTGATTTTTATTATAGTTTGAAGTTGAAGACGGGGACATGAGTTGTCGCACCCGCGTGTAGGTTANAGTTTGAAGTTGAAGACGGGGACATGAGTTGTCGCACCCGCGTGTCGGTTACGTAGCCAAGACTATGGTCGTAACGATTTTATAATGCCCGTTTGTGGCGATGTTTGAGTTTTCTATTTTTCGCAAGAGCGTTTTAGTTTTAAGATTGATTAGGATGTTTATGGATTTATTTTAAACAAGTCACGATGGCGTGTACTTGTCGTTTTTGAGCACATGGCAAACACGTCACATGAAATCACCCGTGGTTGCTATGTACGTTTTGTTAATGTTTGGAGTTGAGGGTCGGGGGGCATGAGTTGCCACTCCCGAGTTATGGTAATTTGAGATAATATTCGATCTTTATCAAATTTCAAATTAAAGGTCTCATTCTACCTAGAAGATCGCCTAAACTGATATTCATTAGTCTAAGGATAACAGGTTTCGGGCTATGGCCATATTTTAGCCCCAAATTGTTTCAACCCTTTTGGCCAATCCCAATTGTGACTAGTTTGTAGGAAGGCCACTAGTTTAGGAAATTCAGTTAAGTCTTAAGGGTCTTTACTTTCTAGTTTGGTGAATAATAAGAAGCATAGCAGTCGAAAATAAATATTTATTCATGCATACGCTTATAAGCATACAAACACCTTATTTACTGTTTTTCGGCCTTGAATTGGTAAGCTAGAACTATCTATTATTCTTTGTGAGGACTTTGTAATCTTTAAAGAATAGCCTGGCATAAACAGGTTTTACCAGTTCACACTTTGCAGTTTCTGTCCATTTTTAGACAGCCTAAACACATATCTAAAATCGGGATTTACACATATTTTTAAGGTACAAATATTCATACATCTATCTCGAAAAAATTCAAAGAATGTGAGATAAGTTAAAAATATTTTGGATCACCAATTTCTATTCATATTGAAAGTTACAGAATCTGAAATAACATGATTCCAAAATTCTAGCAGATGTTTACAGGGAGATTTTCATATAGACTAATTCGGATATAAATTCATACTTTTAATTGAACGTCTACTCTCATCATACTACTTCTTAAAGCAGATAACTCTAATCCTTGAGCCTGTCTACTCCCTTATGGCCTGATATCCTAAGGAGTTAAACTTGATTAAAGCCTTAATGGGTTGTTTCATCAAGCTGGCCCAATTCTGGATTTAGCAAGAAAAGTAAGAACCCTGAAATAATAGTGTACAGTATCCAGTCCATATTTACAACTAAAAATACAAAAAAAATAATATTATTACATTATCATTTCACTATGAAATACAATTTCCTAAAAGGAAAACAATAAGTAACAAAGTAAAGAGAGAACAACACTGCTCCTGCGCAAGCCGGCCTTCAGAGGCTTTGAAATCTATATTTTTTGTTTATTTTCTTAATCACCAGACGACTAACTTAACAAACACATTCTAGGCATGTTGTAAGGCAACATGACCATTATTGGGTCAGGTTTAATCCCAATCATGCAATAGTGTCAATTCTAAAGGACAGAACCTACTTTGGTGCACTCTTCTTGGAATGAATTTGACCATAAAGAGGTCAGGTTCAGCTCAGAAGATGCAAACCCATCAACCCTTTAATCATTTAACAGGTTATTGCCTAAATTCATACAATGATTTGACTACTCTTAGGCATTTCTTAAGGCATGAATCTGACCATTTATGGGTTCAGATTCTTGTCTTAATGCCTTTTGTAACAATAATCTAACTATTCTATAACTGTTTATGCATGATCATAGGGTGAATCTGACCATTAATGGGTCAGACTTTTAATCCCATAATGCCAACATTAACCTAAGTTTAGATCTCCCTGGACACTTACTTTCCGAGTCTCTTTAATGACCAAGAGGACACAAATAAGAGCATCTTAAACTATAAGTCCGAAAATTGCTATTTGGACAGTAGTACCAATAGACTTTCAGACATTTATAGGATGAGTCATACCATAAAGGAGGTTAGACACAACCTTGATGGTGCTTTACACCACTTTAACAGAATAGGTTCCTGCCCTTTTTATGGACTGAATCTGACCATAAAAGGGGTCAGATTCAACTCCATAGAGGTCATATTTTGTGACTTTCGCCTCATACTTTACTATGAATTTGATTTTTTAGGCATGTTTAAGAGAACAAATCTGATCATATTAAGGGGTTCAGATTCTTTTCCCTAGGAGCCTTTTGATTACCCATTTCT